>OOFC01018114.1:20561-30732 GCA_900323345.1 Pseudochromis fuscus
AATTAATTTCTTCTTTTTTGTTTGACATAAAGACTTAAAATACATTTTCAAAGATATCATAATTTCTGTAAGATCCCATATAATGAAACCATTAAATTCAAAGTTACCATTAAAAAGTCTGTTCATAAAATGTAGCCTTGGCTCTGTAATTTTACATAGATTTGTTATTTGCACATTTGTGTATTTATGGGGGTTTTTACTTCAACAAAAATGCTGAATAATATGTTTTTTTGTTTATTTTTACATGTGTAAATATCCTAAAACCAACAGAGGATCTCTCATAAAAAAATTAGGACTCCAAACTGTACTGTAATCATTGAACATGTATGCGTATTTAGGAGTTCTGTAAGTTCTGTAATTGTACAGTGTGTTTCGGTGCCCCAGCTGCAGGAAAATTGCTGTAGTACATATATAAAACAGCAATTTTCCAGCATCTTCCACTTCATGTACGACCCACCTGTGTTTCTGAACAGCTTTTACATCGAATGGCTCCAAATTAGAAAAGCAGTTCAGACCTGAATAGACCCACGTGTTTCTCGTGACTCTGACGATGATATAAATTCATGGGTTTTTTATGTTGTTGTTGTTTTTTTAAAGTAAATTTTCTATAGGCACAAATGCTCATTGACAGCACCTGGTGTCTGAAAGGACCTGCATGCAGTGAGTCATCAGGCGTACTATTTCTGTCATCAACGTGAGAACAGCGGATTAATGAAAAGCCACCTCCAAATGTTTTTCCAGCAGCAGCAAAGACTGGCAAAAGCTAATAGGTGTGTGTGCGTGTGTGTGAGGAGGAGGAGGAGGAGGAGGCGGTCCAAGGTGAAGAGTGCAGCAGCAGGCCTGAGTCAGGGTGAAAAAGGAGCAGGTGGACGACACGGGATCCCATAAATCTTCCTCAGCGGTCATAAGGGTTCACTTTGACAAATTCTTCATGAGCTCTCTCAGCAGAGCAGCAGCTGCGGCTCTGGGGGAAGAAACTATTACTGTAGCACTCGCAGACCTCTCAGGGCACAGGGGGAACAAACAGCAGCATTTGATTTGTTCTTTGCAGTCTGTGCAGCTAAGAGGATAAAAAGAGCAGGAGAGTGATCATTTATGGGCTTCTGAACATCTACATTTGCTGAAACCTATGCACAACTCACAGAGATAAGTCTGATGAATAACAATGATAGTTCCCTGCCTGTTCTCACTGTCTGTTTACTGTTAAACAGATAAGATCATTTCCTCATTTATTCAGCTATTTCCGTATAACTGAGTTATAATAAAGGATTTCTGCTTCTCACCACTAGGTGTCCATCTTTCTTCACTTAAAGATGTGAACTACTTCCTGAGTTGACTGACAAAGAGGGGAAACACTGATGCCAATGGATGGTTTCCAAGTCACATGCAATTACTGTACACTGAGAGATCCAGTCTAATCCGTTCTGATAGCTGACAAACAATTTAGATGATATGATTATTCTCTAATTGGCTGTGCTTCATGGGTGTAGACTATGATTTGTGATGATGAGGGTGCAGGGAGGTAGTTCAGATGTGTGTAAAACCTTATGTATTGGAGCATGAGCTTGTGATTATTACCTCTGTCAATAAGGTTGTGTGTTTTCACCTGTGTTTGTTTGTCTGTGTGTCCGTCCATAGCAACATAAGGAAAAACTAGTGAAAAGATCTTAATGATTCAGTTATTTATTTGTCTGTTTATTTGAAGTGATATGGGCATCACCCAAACTCAATGGTCACATTTTGGGCAACACTGTTCAGTCTATAGGAGCATTACAGCTGTATTACACCTGGGTGAAGGTTTGAGCTCTCTCAGCAATTCCTAGTCAGTTTTAATATAATCAAACAGTCAGCAAGCATCTTCAGGAAGGAAAATCTTCTTGGTCCAGATCAAAGTGTCTCAGTTATCCATCCATCTATCTTCTATACCTGCTTATCCAATCAGGTTGTGGGGGCTGGAGCCTGTCCCCACCCTGGACAAGTCACCAGTCCATCGCAGGTTCAACACAAAGAGACAAGAGTTGTCTTGTTCAAAGTTCCCACAGGATAAAGCCTAAAAACTCTGGTGTTCACTTGACTTTTCCCCTCGCACCACCCTGGTGTTGCCATTTGTGGCTTCAAGAGAAATGTCTTGGATGGATTGTGCTTGACCTTTGCAGCAGATGTTGATGCTCAGGAGGAATTATCATCATCAAGTTGCAATTTAAATTTGTCCAGAACTGGTTAATGATTAAATACCCACAAAACTAATGACATCACCATCAACCTCTTCACCTTATTCTTCAATTATGCAGTGAGGTGGTGCTGTAGCTTTGTTGTTTATTTTTTTGTTTGTTTGGAAAATTACCATGGAAATTTTCTGTGTTGAAGTCTTGCATCCAAAAAAAAAAGGGTAATAGCACAGCCAAAGCACAGCAGATGGAGACAAATGCTGTATTTAGCACAACAGAATGTAAAAAATGAAAATGGCTCCGCTCCAGCTCTGCAGCTAAAAGTTCTGATAAACCTTTGAAACCCTGACACTATCCTGACCTTATGTGCTACTGTTCCACATAGACTGTGTGAGGCGGTGGGCTATGTTATTTATTTCCCTTTTTTTTTTTTTTTTATTTGCCAACCAGGTTTCAGCCGACGCTCCAACAGACAGCGGGGGGAAAGGTGGAGATGCAGTACCTCAGGAGAGAGAGCCATCACAGCGTGCTATAGTCCCTGATGCCAATTACCGCTGTCACCCATCTGCTTTGGGCATGCAGTGAAACGTGGGACAAGTGACCTACTTTCTGACAGTAGTGTGACTGCAGTGCTTCTCCTCTCATCAGCAAACCGAGTGCTCGCTCCCTGAGGACAACGACACAGGGATGGTATCATAAATATCCGCTGGTCAGAAATCAGGAAGGACTCTGTATAGATCTTCAGGTTAAACAGACCGCAGTGGTTTCAAGTCATGTTTTGAATACAAAAATACATTTCTTTTTGCAGGCATGCTCTTCACACCTGTTAGTAAACTGAAAAGGTAAACAACACATTTCCTCTAGGGGTATCTAACCATGTGGATAGCTTTCAAAATATGTGCTTGTGAGATTCTTGTTGACTGGAAGTAAAATGATTTGAAAAATGGCATCAAATTGATAGAGCAATAAAACATCGTACCTGATTCAGGACCCATTTTACTCTTGGTAACTCATGAAACACGCTGTCAGTGCTTTTCAGTGTAATTATTTCCTCATTTGAAAGTGTTTCCATGAAAACAGTGAAGTCTGGATTTTATTATTAGGAGTGATTGGACCATTATTTCAACAGTGAACCTGTTGATTTATTGATGTCATATCATTATTGTTTTTATTCTGTGATAGATACCAGTGCAGCAGTGGTTCCCAGCCTGGGTGACTGAAGAACTACTGGAAACACATCAATCATAAAGTTATTGTTAAAAAATGCGCATTTAGCATTAGCCTTTACTTAAAGTTTTAATTATAACAACATACATGAAGTTTAACATTATGACTAGAAATTAGACTGATAAGACTGAACCAAAAAAAGTGAAGTTGTGAGTCATATAACCAACAAAACATTGAGCTACAGGACACAAAATGCTTCAGTCATTATCAGAAAGTGAAATACAGAAGAAAAAACAAGTAGACAAGTTGTTTTAATGGGCCACACACTAACAACAGTGGAACAGTGGAGTTTTACTTAAAAATCACTCACACATGTCACCAATGTACCACTGAACAGCAAGACCTTAGGTCACAGCTTCCACCGTCCCTCTGAATGAGCTGTGAGAGACGTGTACAGAGTGGCTTCTGTGTAGCTTCAGTGTGCGGCTCACTACAGCTGTGAGCATGTCTATTTCAGCGTTGTGTTCACTGATCCAACTGCAGGAGTCCTGCCAATGTTCCCACAATCTGTTGGAGGATGTTTATGCAGGAAAACAAACAGCATTAATCTTCATGATGAGGAGCGCAGATATACACAGAGCTTTCAGTTGGTCAATGACTGCAGATGGTGTGTGTGTGTGTGTGTGTGTGTCTCCTCCTTCTGTAGCTACATTGTTAGTTTTTCTGAACAAATCTGCCCTTTCTGTCATACAGACTCACACAGTCGTGTTTCCATCACTTCACAAGACCTTACATTAACTTACACTAACTTACCCTAACTCTAATCATAATCATTACTTCTCTCACCTTAATTAAGGACTTCACCCTTAAGTACCAGGATTTACTTTATGGGAACTTGCTATTTACCCCCCAAAGGGAGGCAAGTTTCCTCAGTGTGACAGTGTAAACACATGTCCCCACAACATAAGTAATACAAGTGTACACACACACACACACACACACACACACACACACACACACACACACACACAAATCCTAAGAGTTGAATTGATCCTGGCTCCCAGCTCCCAGCTTGTTATTGGTGTTTTTCCTCAGCTAGTGTTCCTCAAGGAGGAACATAATGTGCATATACAATGTGTGTGTGTGTGTGTG
Source organism: Pseudochromis fuscus (assembly GCA_900323345.1). Classification (NCBI taxonomy): domain Eukaryota; kingdom Metazoa; phylum Chordata; class Actinopteri; family Pseudochromidae; genus Pseudochromis; species Pseudochromis fuscus. The sequence continues at coordinate 25,049 of OOFC01018114.1, forward strand.
TGTGTGTGTGTGTGTGTGTGTGTGTGTGTGTGAGAGAGAGAGAGTGTTCAACAGCGCTTAGTCTACTCGAGGCGAGAGATGGGGAGGAGGTGAGTGACTCAGCATGGTGATTCATTTGTAATTGGAAGCAGTGCTTCAGGAGCACATGCAAACACACACACACACACACACACACACACACACACACTTTGTGAAGGTGGCTGCCCTTGTCAGAGATGATGGGACTGATTGAGTGAGCCTGATCATTAAGAACTGCTGCCTGCTAACAAGGCAGAGAAGGTGAAACAGAAAGAATGGGATGGAGGAGGAGAAGTCACAGCATGGAGGAGGATCAATTGGACTAAACAGAGACAGACCAAATGAGGAGTCTTTGCACTTACGCCAGCTGGGTTCAACATTATGTAGAAAGCAGAGTATTGTTAAGGGTAAGAAAGAGAAGTGTCCCGTCGATATGACACACTCATGTTCAGGCTCCAGACACTGAACATGAAGCAGCGTCTGGCATCATGTGGAGCAGCAGGTCAGATTTTTCCTCCAATATGGTCGCGGACTGATGACATCATGTGAAATCCCTGGCCCTTACTTGAACCCACCGCATGAATCAACTGCTCCGCTTGTTGACAGCTGGAGGCTGCCGTTTATTGGGCACGAGGAGTTTTGTGAGTCATCCCTGGGGGATTGCATTCAGACAGAGTGGTAGATGTATGAACTGTGATACACAGTCTTATACACTGACTGCAAATCCATGGTGGAGAAAAATCATAGCTAAATAATCAAGGACAATGAGGTGCAGGTACCGATGTTTTATTATCCATGTTTCCTATCAATAATCTACATTTTATCCAACTTTGGTAACATTTTAGAAAGAGCAATGTCTTCTCTTCAGTCGCCGCATCTCTTATCCCCACAGGAAACCCAGGAACCTTTCCAGCATCACTGATCTCAAGACTGTCAGCTGGTCCCTGTCAGCGGTCAGCTCTGCAGACTGGCTGCTGCAACACAGAAACACCACTTCACAGGGAAAGGTTATTACACGTTTGTAGACAGGTCAGCTGGCACAAGTTGTTTAAACAGGTTTGGTGCAATAATAGGCTTTCTGTCTGTTCATTATTTTAGCTTTTTTATGAGAGACCATATGTTATAAGGACATGTGGTGTAACACAGGCTGCAGGATACAAAATGTGGGTCATTTCAAATGTAACTAATCAACAAAACATACTCGCCAGGGTGCAGAAACCAGCAATTTGTATATATTGTCTTTTTATGCATTGAGGACCCTATCATAGTTCCTAAAGTTTATAATTGTAAGGTAAAGTTTTTGTTTTGTTTTGTTTTGTTTACATATGAATCATTTGGTTGGTTTTTTTTAACCTAAAAAATTAAAAGTACAATATTTCTCTGAGAAACAGAGGGAACCTAAAGGTTAAATTTACATTGTCATACAAAAAATCCTAAATATTTCTACAAATGCTTGAACTTCTTTGATCTTCTTAAATAGTCTCAAGTAATAAAGATGGCACACTAAAAACAATAAAATCTAATTTTATTGTAGTACACGCCTACATTTAGCACACTTTCAAATCTAAATTAAAAACTCAATTTTCATCGGAAGATCTCCAGGTAACGTTTGCAGCTGTTGGTGTCATTAGAAGAACATTAGAAGAAAACTACAGTTTGCCAATGTACATACAGGGAAAGATGATGCTATCTGGAATAATATCTGGACAGACAAGTCAAAGCTGGAGGTCTAATAGACAATGAGCTTTTGAAGAGAATACCTTCAAACCAACTGTGAACCACAATGATGCAAATCTTCTGGTTTGGCGTAACTGGTTTGCTGCCTCAGGGACTGGGCGGCTTGCAGTCATTGAATCAACTACGAACTATTCTGCATCATATCAAAGAGTGCTTGAGGATAATGTGAGGCCATCTGTCCAAACGTTCATGGAGCGAATTAAAATTGATGCATTTTGAGTTATTAAGGAAAAAACACATTTTTGGATGGACATCTTGAATTTTGGGGCCGCCATCTTGGAATTTTGAGTGGCCAGCATTATTTTTGAAAAGAGTAGGGTTTGAAGAGTATATGTACCAAATTTCATGCTTGTATCACAAGGTGAATGATTCTGGCTATATATGCGATTATCTGCTCCACTACAAGTATATCACCTTCATCTATAGGCACTTTATCAAAGAAGATGTTTAAATATGACAAAATAAAGAAGTCCAAAATTTTTACATGACTGTCTCAAGTAAACCACATGTACCTCAAAACTGTACTTCAGCACAGTCTGTGGGGGATGGCTTTAATTTAAGTGCTATTAAACAAATGCCTACTGCCTGTTCAGGACTGAATGTTTCTAAAAAGCATGCAATAACCCTTTAAATGAATGGAAAACCCATGGTCTAAATACAGTTTGGAAGATAGACTGTGACATGAACTAACAATTCATGGAGATGTTTGAAAATAAAGAGATGATACAACTATGATATCCATCTCAAAAAGACAGAATTCCCCCACTGTGGAGTATTTCATGTAGGGTGCCATTTTAAATGAGCCCATGATGTCAGAGCATTTCAACCAATCAGCAAAATCCACACATTTTTGTGATTGGTTGAAATGCTCTGACATCACATGGGTTCAGTATGAAAGCTACAGGGTGAGTTAGACTGTGGGACCCAGTATTTGGTATTAGTACTGCAGTACAAAAACACTCACAACTTTTTGATAAAGGGTCAAATACGTCTAAAATGTTTCTTAAGGGCTCCTAATAATACAAACAAGCCTATGCATGTATTTATGTTGCATTTTGTATTCATTTAAGATAAAAATTGAATAATTAACCCTTTAACACCTGAGCCTCCTGATTTCCACCTGGATTTTTTAATGCTTATTTTGATTTAAAATTCAAATGTAACATGCAAAATCTAACATCCATGTGCAGTTGCGGTGTTTTTGTTCACTAAAACCTAAAATCAAAACCCGTTTTTGTGTTTTTCTGCTATTCTTGTTTCAAGATACAACATATTTTGTCATTTGAATATTCCGCAGAACAACAAACAAAATTTCGTCATCACTGTTATTACACTCTTACAACAGAAGTAGGCCTGTATAGTAGGCTAAGTATTTTTGCGGGCTTCTGAGAGAGGCACTAGTGAAATTACGGTAATGGCACCATGTTCACTGTAAAGTGCAACATCTCACGTCTCGGAACGTTGGAATTTTTCTGATTGCACAAACCGTGACACAATTACGGTAATCCAAAGAAGCGTGTGCAGACCTGTCGCCGACGACAGGCTGGAATTAAAGGGTAAAAAACCTACATTATGGTTAGGGAATACACACCCTCAAATTATACACATATAAAATGATATATAATGTAAAGATGAGGTATTCTTTGATCCTACCATACACACTAGCCGTCCATCCTGATGAAGAACCATAGACTGTATTTAAAAATGTACAGTCTATGTGAAGAAGCTACGTTTCCAAGCTTCAGTATGGAGCAGTTTCCTCTCTCGCCGGTTGATGTCCCTCTTGCTCCTCTACCACTCGGAGTCCCCCCCTCTCCCCCGTAGCTCACACACATCAAAACACAAACACACACACTCCCTCGCTTCAAACCCGGATGGATGACTTCACCGTTCTGCCTGGGTTTCCTTTATGATCCCGGGATCTCCCACTTCCCTCGCCAGACATCAGCCAGCAACACAGGCGAACGCAGCTCCCTCTCTTTCTCAGAGACACCGTCTCCCTCTGCAGCTGCAACACATCCAGAGACCACAGAGAGACACCAACAGCGGCAGCCGGACCTCACGCATACACACACTCTCGTTGGCTTTAAGAGGATCCTCAGCAGGAGACGCACAAAACCGCTGCAACTCGCACAAAGAGGAATCTGTACGCACCGAGCGCACCGAGGAAGACTGTTATCTACTTTTATTGTTACCCATCTCCAGACGCTGGTGATCCTTCTACTCCGTTGTGCCACAATGTCCGAGGTGCTGCCATATAACGAGGGGAAAATGAGCGGCTATGGGGCGGACAGCGAGGTCAGTCAGATGTCCTTTAGCTGCGGACTGCAGGACACAAGCGCCTTTTTCGCTGCGTCGCAGGCGAAAAGACCCCCAAAGCTTGGACAGATCGGCAGAGCCAAGCGAGGTAAAAACAAACAAAAAAAGATGGTTTAATACAGGATTCACACTTTTGAAGTTCATCATAATGATTGATACATGAGTTATTTGCATCATGCAAAAGGAACAAAAACACTCGAGTTGTGCCATGTCGTGGCGCGTAAAAGGAGCTGAGATCAGAGATTAATTTGTAATTCTCTTTTAATGCATCTTTCTATAATACCGTACTCCTTATACGTTCATCATCATCTGCTTTCAAAATGCACCACAGTGTGTATGTACTTGTCTCTAGTACAAAGGGTCAGTGGTTGTCGACGACATTCATGCTGTTTACATTTTATGCACGAGAAATTCTCTTCACGCACGGACACACCCCGTGTTCCACCCAACAAACAATAGGGTTAAACCGTGAGGATAAAAGCTTTGCTCAGCGCCATTATCGGGAATGAGTTGTTTTCGATGTTGGGGATTTGCTTTAATTTATTTATTTATTCACCTGCAGCCGCGCCACACTCACATCTGCACGCACTTACTTTGGTTATTTAGTGCGCCACGTCCCCCTCCCCTTTACAGGCCATAAATAAGGGTCAATTGTTTGACATTGTAGTGAGAGAAATCGTGACCTAATAATAAAGTTGGTCCCTGTAGGGGTATTATAGAAATCTCATCATGTATCTCAGCTGTCACGGTCCCAGTAAACATCCTCTGTCTCCCTTTTTTCCCCCTCTCCACAGTGGTCATCGAGGACGACCGAATAGACGAGGTCCTGAAGGGGATGACAGACAAATCTTCACCCGGCGTTTAAACATGAACGATGCCTTGCAGACTTTTTAATTTTGATCACCGATTTGAAGCACTTGTCGGCTGTGCATGTTCGAGGATTGCGGGAGAAAAAAACGACGGCACGAAGCGAGGATGGGATGATGAAAGGAAATGAAAGAGAAGAAGAAAGAGGCAAAGAAGTGGGAAAATGGAGAAGGCTTGAAAGAAGAGATGTAAGGAAGAGAGAGATGAAGAAAGAATGAGAAAGAGAGAGAGAGACTCTGGAAAAGACCAAGATTTTATCATGGGATTGCTGGCAATTCTCCAAACGAATCCCGATTTTAACTACTGCTGCGCAGCAAGATGTTGAGATGGCGGACACTGCTCTGTGTCTCAACCTCTGCTGACTTTAATGATGGATGAACTTGTCATTACTTCACGACCATCTCCTTTTTTTGTTTCCTTTCCAAAAAGCGCTGTAAGCAACAAAAATACTGCAACTAGAGGGTGAAGCTAAATCCCAGCCCTATTTCAATAAGTTGTACAGTAGGTAGGCTATAAGCTCTCCCCCATGACTTTTTCCTCCCCTCCTCCTCCTCCTCTCCTTTAGGCTTTGCTTTGTTGATTCAGTCAGCGACGGTGCATTCAAGGGAGCTGTCCTTTCAGCACTGGTCCAATGCATTCCTGTTGCTGCTAATGCTTTTAAAAAATAAACAGACCAACCAAACTCTCCAGTCTACTAAATAGAGGAGACCCGTTGTATGTAAAAAAAAAAAAAAAATTACAAA
>OOFC01018114.1:35963-64686 GCA_900323345.1 Pseudochromis fuscus
AGGCTGAGGGGTGAGTTAGATTGGGACAACATTATCTTCTCAGCGTCACCTGGTAATTGTGCCTCGTTCTGTTCAATCTAACTGTCCATTCCACTTAGTCTCTCTCTGACCACACACACACACACACACACACACACACACACACACACACACACACACACACACACAAGGATGATATAATCTGAGACAATTTAGTGGAGCTCAGACATGGATTATACCAGGTTTGTGCTCCTTGAGTGCTTTCTAGTTATTACATTATTTCCAATGTGAGAAAAACATTTCGATTACTTGTTTTTAATATACCGTCTCAGATCTAAGCAACTAACTTGGTGAATACATATACAATTGTAGCCAATAGAAATGACCAAAGACCGTATACAGAACGGATGAATCTGATGTGATGACACCCGTTGGTTTGTGGATGTTGGTTTATTTGGAGTCAGAAGTGACCTTATTTGGATACGAGTTGAGGAGTAAGGAGGCGGGTCTGACCCTTGAACCTAAGGGCACTGCAAAGTATTCTTGTATTTGAAGCCTACTATCTTCTAAGTATCTTTTTTTTTTCAGGTGGACCACCAGATCACTGATGGCACCAGAATGACTTATCCATCAACTGGAGCTGAAGTTTTTTGGAGCCAGCATCTAGTGTCCATTGGGAGTATTGCACTTCAGCATCGGCTTCATTCAGTCTATAGGAATGTCAATGTATAAAACACAGTAAGTAGTGCAGTAAGTAGACAGTGCAGTAAGGCTGTGTTAAGATTTAAACTAAACCCAGAGATATTTTGTAAAACCATGCCATTGATCTTCTGACTTGCATGATTGAGAAAGAGAGAGTGGTGTTGCTGCCCCTGGGGAACAATGCATGGAGGACAATTAGCAGCAGGAGAGAAATCTCTGGCTCTGTTTTCTCACACACACACAAAATAACAGCACTCAAGACACCAGGATAACACAGGTGATCAGCTAAAAAAAAAAAAGAGAGACAAAATGATGACAAACCTCCTTCTGCATGAGGCCTGTGCCCCGCTCTGTGGTTATATAACGTAAGTCCAGTCAAGTTAAATCTCACTGTTGGGGTCTCTGCCATTGCACATCAGTCTAACTTAAGGGAGCTAAAACAAATTTAAGGACTGCTGAATTTTAATATGTCCATATACAGACAGAATAGAAACTGAAAGAAGATGAAATGCAGTGTAAATGTGGTGAAATAGAGAACAGCAGAGAACTGTCCATGAGCAGGGACATGCCCAACATCCATCCCCCTGCAGAGTGTTAAATCCATGAGTGTTTTAATGTCCCAGTGCTGCAGTGTGGTTCATTGCCCCCCCACCGCCACCTCCCCGTAGTCAATATCAAACCCACTGCCATTTAAGAATTACATAAGCACCACCTCCTGCCATCCACGCTGCCTGATCAGATCGTGCCAGTCTGTACCTGATTGTTCCTGCTCACTTTGTTGGAGCATTGCTTCCATTTGTCTCCATGGAAACCCGATACCTCTCCAGTGGGGGTTTACCCAGACTTGTGTGTGTGTGTGTGTGTGTCTTTCAGTAAAACACACTTTTTGTTTTCTTAAAACTTCATTCTTACTTCTGGAAACAGCAGTTGGGAGTGTAGTCTTGCCTTAGCGTCTTTTCAGGAACTGTTTTGAAGTTTGTTTATCAGTCTCGAGTTTTTCTGGTTCCTATGAAATTCAAAGCTCTGCAAAAATTATTTGGTGATGAGACCACAGACTGTGCATAGAATGGACAAAGCTAAGGTGATGTCACCCGTCGATTTGCGGACTGTGAAACCTGGAGTTTGGCATTTGAACGTCGCCATGTTGTTTTTTGGAGCCCGAAGTGACCATATTTGGATATCCAGGAAGGAGCGAGGAGGCGGGTCTGACCCTTGAACCTGAAGACACTGCCCACTGTGGTGGAGACTGGAGTTCAGTGCTGATTTTCAACTATTCCACCCAGGGTTTCTAACCTACAACCTTATAGTAAAAGTGATAGGAGTTGGTTCATTACCAATTTAAAGCCGCTGCTTGTTTTACAGTAAAAGTATTTCCCCTCACTTTGGTTACCATCCATAGACTGCATATGAAGTGGAAGAAGCTAACATGATGTCAGCTGTTGATCTGAAGCCAGGAGATCAGCATTTGAATGTCGCCATATTGGCTGTCTGGAGCCAGAAGTGATCATGTGATCATGTTTAGGGATGTGGCTCAGGTGGTAGGGCGGGGCGTCCAGTAACTGTAAGGTCGCGGGTGTGAAGTGTCCTTGGGCAAGATCATGATTATCTAAAATCAATAAAATATTATAATTGAAGGGAAGAGGGAGGAGGGAGAAGGGAGGAGGCAGGTTTGACCCTTGACCCTGAGGACACTACCCAATGTGTATGAGACTGGAGTTCATGGCTCCTCGTATTGGAGACCCAGCCTGTCAATCAAACTGACCACACCCTTAAATATTCCTCTTTGTGAAGCCTAATATCTACTCAATGATTTTTTTTTCTGGAGGAATCACCACATCACTAATAAGATGAGCTGACTTTAACTAATGACATCAAAATAACTTATGGAAAAAATATTGACTGAGAATTTCATGATTGAAAATGATGATTTTTCAACTGAAATCAACTGGACCCGGAGTTTGTTGGAGCCAGCTTGCAGTGGATGTTGAGGGTATTGCACTTTTTTTCAGTTCCATGCGTCGTCCATTTCTATATGTATATAATCTATTGTCCAATCATAACAGAGCAGGCCTGTTAATCTTGGATGCTCGATGATGATTTGAAGGTGGTGTCTTTTTTTTTATTTCGCCCGAGAGCACATCATCATTAAAACAACTCCATTAGTTTGTCGGGTTACAGGCTAAGGTCTCCATCACTGTGTGGAGCTGGTCTTGGATGCTGTCCAGGTTTAGGGTAATGTTAGCAGCTCTGTTCTGCTCTTTATTGGATTTGGTGATGATCATGTTCCAGCAACCTGAGCTAAAGTTACCCTCTGATAGGGTTAAGGCTTGTCAAACACATCGGTTAGTCCACAAACTGAACAGAAGCAGCAAAGCTAAACAGGGTTGTGTTACAACAAATCATCCATGTGATCTTCAGGGTTTTTTTAACATTCTTAAAATATCAAATAATTAGAAAACCTGCATCCTACAGGGATAATCAGGACCTGGATCATACAGGTTTTGATTTTCATTACAACTTGGAAGTGCCTATTTTACATGATTCTCAATTTAAAAGTCCCCTAGACACATTAAAAAGTCAGAAGGAGACAATGTTTTTATCAAACTTGTTGAAACAGTCAGTTCCTTGACAACTGGGAAAAACTCCTCCACCTCGGAAAGATTGTGCGACACGATCCGCAGCTCCAGACCAGCTATGAAAAAGACCTGGTGGTGAGATTGTTTTGTCAACACCAAAGTTCAAGTTGAACAAACTATCACGTTACTCCAGCAGAAAATCGTGGAAAGAAAGAAGAGCCATCTGAAAAATCACACACCGTTTTTTCAAGTCTTAAAAATAGGCTGTAATTAGATCTCAGTGGAGAATTAAAAATAAATGATTTCTACTTTATTAATGTGGTCCCCCCCTCGAGTCACCAGCCTTCCTGCCTGTCTGCATGCCCGGCCCTCTCTCCCCTCCTCTGGTCTATATTTAAGCAGCAGAGAGCGGAGGACCTGGGACTCATCTCATGTGTCCTCAGCAAATAACACGCAGGGCGAGTTGTTACTTGTATGCACATGTGTAGGTGCTTACATGTGGCGTCATGGTGCCCGACAGGCGTGTAAAACACAGCGTACCTCCACTGGAAGCTTTTGTCTAGAATCTAAAGCAGACATGGGACAGATGCAGACAACCCCAACAGGAGGGGAGATGCTGACTGACATACTGATTGATTTTCACACTGACTTTACATGCAGGCTGGTGCTGCTGTTATGTACTGTGTCTAGACAAGTCAGTTTGTCTCACAATATTGCGTAACACTGTTAGACTCACACTGCACCACAGAACCAGAGAACAGTCCTGAAATATTTTAATATAGAAAGTCACATTTCACTGAAATCCGAAATACATTTTATGAATTATAAAAGTTTTTTTTATAGTGAACTGAAGCAGAACAGAAGCTGATAGTAGCACAGAGAGAAAAGAGGAAACACAATGAGTCACAGTTAACCCGGCCACAAAGTTTTTGCAAAGCTGTTAAAATGACTGTATGAAGGATACAAGTATAAAAATAATTTAAAAAAGATTTTAAAAAAAGCAATGTTGTGATTTATTTGTTAACTGTAGAGAATTTACTGAGGTAGATTTCCTTTCAAAAACTCGTCCGATCTTTTTTCTTTAAGTATGACTTCCATATCTCATAATTACGACTTTAAAAAATTATACGTAATAAGTTTCCATGTAAATATGAGTTCATTAAGCATAAAATGAAGGCAATATGTGCTACCTGAGCTAAAATAACATAAAATAACAGCTTTAAAATCATTTTGAAGGATAAAAGGGCGAATGGCAGCTTTCTTGGCCTGTTCTGGCTTCATATAAACTGTGCTGAGCGAGTTCTTCATGGCACTACATCACACACCAACAACTATAGGTCTGCAGCTAGGTATAAAAAGAAGAAGACAGCTTGGTCCTCTCAGTATGGACATCATGACAGAGGTGAGTCTTTGCTTTTGGACCAGTAACTTCATGTCAGCAGGCTTGTTACGCCTTGTGAGATTGGACTTGCTTCATGTTTGGCTATGTTAGCAAAGTTGTCAAATTACAATTAGAAGTTGGTAATAAACAATTAGCAATTTTTCTGCCATATTTTGGAAGAGTTCCTCAAGTCCCTATCACAGCATAAAACCTCCGTATGAGGTAATCTTACGGGTAATGAATTCCTGGGATTCATTGATATATTCCAGTCATTCTACAAGTCAATATTAGACAGGAAGTCGTCCTTATCTTCATTCTGTGTTGTGACTATCCTGGTAGGTTGGGCTTCAGTGTCCTCCAGCAGCTTTTTCTCCAGAGCTGCATCTTCTGGGCTGAGCTCCTCTCCTTTGGTCATGACATACACAAAATATTCAAACCCTTCTCCGAAGCTGTGATGCCGGATGGACCAGTTGTATTCGGTGCGAGCATAGAGGCGTTTCCTGAAGAAGGGCTGGGCAAACGTAATGGAGACAAACCGTCCACCAGGTTTCAAGCAGCGACTGATCTAAGAGAAGAAAAAGCAGATTATTAGAAGACATTACCACACACTACGCTTTCACCATTATCATCACCAGCAATTAATTTCTGGGGAAAGTTGTGTCCTGTGTCTTCACCAGAATAATCTATATATACAGGTATAATCCAGCTGTACTGTTGCTATAGACTGAACGTTGTTGCTTTCTCTTGGTGTTTTGTTTTTTGTTTTTCAGATAGCATCCTCTGATTTTGCCCAAAATTGAATCTGTTGTCTTTAGCTGTTTATTGGATCAATTCTTTTCCATGGATTGAAAATGCACTTGCCCCTAGAAAAATGCTCCTAGGTTTAACAGAAATTACTTTTATTACAACTTGAGTATTACTTTTGTATCTCTGCTGGTTACGAGAGCCTTGTGCTCAGCGAGTTAATTGTCAAAATCATTGCTTATAACCCATTAAACAGAGCAGGAAACAGGAGGAATAAGATGATTGTACAGGTTGAAAACAAACCCTCAGGTTAGTCAAATTTCTTTGAATGTGAAGACTAAAGCTAGAATAACTCTTCCTCCAGCTGCTCGGGATTGTTTGGATGTCTTCATGTAGCTGTTTCACTTATGGTACCTTTGCATTTGGTTTTCTGGACGAGAAGATGAATCAACTGTCAGATTTCTTGATCTTCAAATCTGCACGTTCTTGCAGCGTTTATGTGTAATTCTAAGTTAAGACTGACCTGCGGGTTTGTATAAAAAGTGTATTATCGACTGACTAATCATTCATTTTGTCCCATCTGCTGCCACATTAGGAAACCTCAACAATTACTTTGATGTGTACAATGTTATCATTACAGTTGGCTGGAACTGCAGAAACAAAACCTTAGTTGTGATAAATCTTTTTTTTCTAAGGTAATGTAAGGTATGTTTGAAATCAAATCCAAATCTGAGTTATAAAATCTCTTGTTGTTTGTCATATACCTAGAGATTAAATTCCACCTATGACACAGATGGCCACTTCTGTACATCTGTCAAACTGACATCTTTCCAAACAAGTACAGGCATTAAATCACTGTAAGCCAGAGACAGACCTCAGGCACTGAGCTTTTCAGTCCACATCGCCTGCTGCTTAGCCATGCAGTGCGATAACATGGTGTGACAGCATGAAAACGGTGAGGGATCCTTCATATGAATAATTGTTGTTCTGGTTCCCCCACCACTCCACTGTGTTTATCTTTCGTGTGAGATGCACGTGTGCATCAGGACACAGTAGGCTTCATGAGAGGGCTGCAGAGCTCAGGAAAACAACAGCACACAGAGACACACACAATGTGAAAACTCACACAAACACACATTTAGTTGGACTTTGGCAGGGAGTTTCTCCAGAGACAGAAGTGTGTGTGGGAGTGAAGGCACAGAGTCTGCAGAACACTGAGCAGTGACCAACAAAGTTTCTGTATTTCCCACATCAACATGTCAACGGGGTCAACATATTGTCTGCTGGAGAATAATTACAGGCATAAAGTAGATTCAAATGTGACAAGTGGATATAAACCTGCTATTGAGTAATAACTGATTCTCAGAGTTGCAGAAGTTATTAATCTGGTGATTTAAAGCTGCAAAAAAGAAAAGGAGGACCTGCAAAATGACTTTAAGGCTTTACTTTGACTTCAGCCTTTTGCTTTACAATGGCTTCCCCGTGCACAGTGGTTAAAAATCATGCAATTAAACAGTGTAACAAATCATCGTTCTAACTATAGATACAGTTTGAATCAATCTCTCAGGAGCCAATCACTGGGCACGAGCATGGCAGCGCACATTAGCAGTCAGACAAAAGGGATGCCTTGGATTATCACAGTCTGATAAAAAGACTCCACAAACCACAGATGGAGCAGCAGAGACTCCATCTGTGGTTTGGTTAACATTTAAAGCTTCACAAAGTACAGGAAGCTGAGGCTAACAATATCGTATGGTCAACTATTGCTGAAACTATTATTAGCTACATGCCAGCATCTAGTAGTTATTGCTGAAAACATGAAATAAATGAGCCCAGCACACAGACAACACTGCAACCAAAGACCGTAAACAGAATGGATGAAGCTAACATGATGTCATCTGTTGGTTCGTGGACTCATGTTGGTTTTTTTGGAGCCAGAAAAGATCATATTTAGATATGAAGGGAGGAGTGGGGAGGCGGGTCTGACCCTTGAACCTGAAGACACTGCCCAATGTGTATGAGACTTGACTTCAGGTGTAGTGCCATTGGAGACCAGACCTGTCAATCAAATGAACCACAACTCTAAATCGTCATCTTTTTAAAGATTAATATCCACAGTGGGCTTGGTTTTATTCTATACAGTCTATGGCTGCAACCAACCCAAGATCTGGTTGGTTGATCTGGTTCTAACTGATTGTTCAGTTTGGAAACATTTGTAACTATTTAAGATGTGAAATGTGAAACTTAACTACAGTACCTTGATAAAGGAATGAAAACTTACAACTACTGAGTGAAAAACTGTCTGGAAATGGCAGGTGTCCCTTGGGTCAGATTTAAAATGGCTCAACACAACATGGACCTCTACTGAAGAGACAGCTCAATCTAGATAAAAGAAACAGAATTCAGATTTTTGTTTTTTTTAATCCCATATATCCAACTCTGTGTATGTATGTGCTGCAAGCTGCTGCTGCATGTTTTCTCTGGGTGGCTTCATGCCTGAGCTTTGAGGAGCTGATGTTGAGCTCACGTGTGACTGTCATGAAAGCCGGGATGGTAAAATCGTGCAGCCAGGACAGAGCGGTTGTGGTCTGGATACAGTAAAGCTTCAGTGGAGTAGAGCAGCTCCCCCCTTCTCCGCTGTTGGGGTCTTTGGAGACAAGAGTCGCTCTGAGAGGAGCACGTGTATCATGCTCTTCTCACATGAGTCATCTCCACCAGCCAGCAGCCCGGATATGAATTATTCACTCTCCACTGTGACACGAAAGAAAAGCGAGAGGGTAGGGTGGAGGGGTTGCTGGATATGGGATAAAATAAGTAACATAATGCATAGAAACAAGAGAGTGAAGGGTGCTCCAGAAGAGAGAGGGCCTGGGATGGGAATTAAAAAAACAGCAGAGAGGGGCAGAAATATTCAGAGCTGGAGTTTAGGCTAGGACAAAAAACAGTGTTTCAAACCTTCCAGGTGGTGGTTCAACCAAATCATATACTGTACAGAGTTAACAATGAAATGTTGTGTGGTAAAAAATCATCTTTATTGTATTGTAAACACTGTCTGTGTGCTGAGACCACAGCAAACACGAGAATTTTCCAATGTGTGTCAGACTTTGTGTCCAGTACAAATATTGGTCCATGATGTCTCGAGTCTCGCTCAACTCAAACACCAAAGGTACAATTTATCTGATTGCATCCGTCCAAAGTGACAACACATAATTGAAATACTGTGTAGTTTAAACACTGCAGTTATAACAACTAGCTCTATTTGTTGTTGGTTTAGACTTACAACACTGTCAATAGAAACAGATTCAGTACAGAACCTCACATTTGTCCATTTTAAATCCACTCTAGTTGATGTATTTGATATTAATCTTCTCTGACTTTGAGTAAAACAGTAAAGAATTACGATCTTTCTCAACATATCGCAGTGTTTCTTAGGACTTACTACACATCAGTAAATTCAGGTTGACAAATACACAGCTGTTGCCATTCACTGGGTTACACACATAGACTGTATATAAAAATGGACAAAGCAACCATGGCTCAGAAGTGAGGACAATGCAGAAGTAATCCGACTGACTTCAATTTTTAAAAAAAATTGTTATTTTAAATCATGAAAAACTCAGTCAATACATTTTTTCCACAAGTCATTCTGATGTCATTAGCTAAAGTCAGCTCTTATTTTTAGTGATCTGGTGGTCCATCACCTCCTCAATCCTCGCTTCATATCCAAATATGGTCACTTCTGGCTCCAAACAAACAACATGGCGACGTTCAAACACCAAACTCCTGCCTTCAAAGTCCACAAACCAGTGGCTGACATCACATTAGCTTCGTCCATTCTATAATATAGTCCATGCTGCAATGATGAACAGCAGCCAACAGTTTCACAACAAGCAAACAAGGATCAGTGTTTGCTTGGAATCACTTTTCTGTCCACCTCAGTGGCCAAAACCATTTCTTGAGAAAGATGTTGCCAATCAATAAGTTTCTTTGCCTCTCATTCAGCACTGTGCAAATTGAGATTAATGACTACAGTAAACAAACAGGCTGTAATGAACTACATAAATGACATAAAAGCAGGGCTGGGCGATAAAATGATAGACAAGTGATCAATATCAATAGAAAATACGTTGATAGATTGTTTAGTAAGTTCATGGATCTCTGTTAGAAGAAGGTATTCTGGGGGATGTAGGCAGAGGAAGGGCTTTAGTCTCTCAACCTCTCAAGGCCCAGCTAGCAAGGTTGGTCGCATCATCAACAAACTCACTCGCTCTTTGGTAACCTAGCAACGACCTGTTGAGTGACATGCACAGTTTCATACTTGGTCACCGTGCCTCATAACTTCTTAAAAAATGAGAGGGCACATCAACAAGTCGTCATCCCTACCAAGTCTGGAAATACGAGAAATTTATTTTACCACCTCAGCCGCTCTCATCCGTTGGAGTACAGCAACGTCAAACAGCGACAGCCATCGACATCTGTTGGTACAGGTGGACCACCACACAAGTGGCAACAGACCCCCATTGAGAGGTACTAGGCAGCAGTGTCATACGACAAAACAACGAAACATTATAAAGCACAGTTGAGAAGTGTCAAAACAAGAATCTGATTCATGTGCTTAACCCGCTACCAACATTCTACCAGATCTAAAGCACTTTTACAAGAGGCACATATGCACATATTTAAAAATAATTTGTTAGACATGTTTGTTTATTGCTCTTTATTGATCTGTTAAAGGTTACGTTTATAATAAAAGTATTTAAATTCAGCCTTTTTTTCTCCTGGACCTTCTTTCAAATAGGTTAAAAAAATGAATCAATATTATCAGTATCGACCAATATGAATATGAAACAGTGATATCGAGATACATTTTTCAGCCATATCACCCAGGCCTACATAAAAGGCACTAAAATCGAATAATCAAATAAGCAAATATAGTGAGGTTTTTTTTCTAAAGTAGAGTACATGTGGAGCCCTCCTGATGCACTTTTTTAAATCTCACTGCAGTTCAGCCGTTTTTCATGACACTGAGATGTATGGGTGGACTCCATGTCCTTCTGCAGTCTAACTCCAGAGGCTTATGTCACAGGTGACAGGAGGACAGGTGTCACCGCAATCTGAGATGACACTACAGCAAACAAAACAGCTACAACCACTATTAGAATCATATATGTAAGAGTCATTTCTGTGATGTTTTAGGCTTTTTATACACAAAGTGACACTAACATCACACATCACATTATCCTATCACACTTTATGTATTTGCAGCACACATTACTGACCCAGATTCTCACACCCAGCATGTATACATACACAGAAAATCCTTATGAGGTAGGGGAGGAGGAGGTGAGTCATCTTTACACACATTCTGTATGCAGATCAGCTTGTGCACAACTGCTATGCAGACCACAGATAAGAGGCCATTGTTCAGGACAGAGATGTATGTACAGAGTGTGCTCATGTGACTAAACAGGTGGGTAGGGCTCACTGGAAGTTACGCCAAAGCACTGGAGCAAAGCAACAACAAAAACACCGTCCATCCATCTCTCAGTCAGACATCTGTAAGATGATCCCGAGTGGGCCAAAGGGTTCCTCCAAGCAGAGAGGGGAAACCACTCTGCTGGCGTCCATCTTCACACACTCTCTGGTAATGATTCCCCAACATACACACACTGCATCATAGCCTGTTGTGAATTATTCAGTGTGGCGGCGGAAGCGTGTGTCGAAGTGACCTGACCTGTCTTGAGTGTACGGCAACAAAGAGGAAATATGAGATCCAGGGTAAGTTTCCCATGAGGATTCCCAGGTACATCCCACTGACAGTGTGAGATGGATTAAATGATTGGGGGAATTTTTCACATGTTCACTACACGTCAGTGTACTTTCAACTGAGTATTATACAGTATTCTTTTTTTTATATTGTGCACTTGATATACTTCAATGCAAGAGTGTAGTTAAAGTACACACTAGGCTATCTATTAAAATCCAGTACAGTAAGATTAAGAAAGGATTAAGTCACCATAAATAATATATATTAAACAGATATATGTGTATTTTAACTGTTATGTAACACTGTATATTGCTGCCATTCCTTATTATCATTTAAAACTTGTTGTTCACTATTTGTGAATAATATTATGTTTGTTTTTATTTGTTGTGGCTCAGGCAGTCACATTTAAAGCACTGGTAAAAGCCTTAAAAGTTTGTATGCGGATGAGAGTGATCCAATCCTGTGCTGCTTTGAAAATCCAGCACAAAAGTAATGTGGATTATCTGATCCTGGATGGTAAAACATCCAGGATGGTTCTGAACCACTAATGGTTCCCAGAGGAAGAATCCTACTACTTCACAGTTCTCCATACCTTAAAGGACACTCCCATCAGCTCTGTTTTGTGTTTACAGCTAATCAGTAAATGCTGCAATGCTAACACACTAAAATAACATAGGGAAGACAGTGAAGACTGCACCTGCTTCACATGTTGGCTGTCAGCTCAAATCACTGGTGTTTATCCTTCAACAAGAAACCTTGTCAAACATACTGACAGACCAAACCGATCCTGTAACTTCACAATGAGCTGCAGCTGCTTTCAGTTTTGTTTTAAATGCTATTAATGGTCTTATTTCCTAATGATTTCCTTTATAATAATAATAAAATAGATACACTGATATTTATTTACATATTTATTTATTCAGCTTTTTTGGTGATCACCGTAAGAGATAGTTCTCGACATTGATGTAAACAGTTTGTATATTGGAAGCAACACATGAACCTGTCAAAACCTTTAAAATTTTAACTTTGTATATGCCAGTCCAAGTCCCTGCCTGACCTTTGTGCTTTAGTAATACAGAAGAAAAGCTGTTGTTTCAAGGACAATGACATTTTCCATTTCATCTCCTCAGCGGTCTCTCATTTTCCAGATGTGCAACCTCAGTTCCTCCCGTTCACCGCTCCGTCTTTCTGTCCTAACTGGGCCGCGATGTTACAGTTCATCCTCTGTCATTTCCATTCTGTCCTCTCTGAGCAAAGACACACTGTACATGACTAACTGATAGCCATCTGTGGTTACACGAGGACAGGTTGGCGGGTGGTCACCACTCAGCGATTTCACTCTGCAGGATCTTCAAGTTATGTCACTTGGGTTCATCTGAGATCCAAAAGTCTGTGGTTGCTACGGCAGCAAGAGCACAAACAGTGATCCTTTATAATTTCTAAGATTTATGAGAGTGATATACATCTTCAGTACATCAAAATAAAAGCAGGTACAGGAAAAACAACACCAAAAACATGCAATCATATCATCACAAAGACAAGAGTTGCAAAGCTCTGCTGTTGTTCCGAAGTAGATACTACACTGATGTAAACTCCAGTCAAGAAGCTGGAAGAAGAAAACATCAAAGAGGTATTTGATTCTCTACTTCTTCTGTTTGTCTGTGTTACAAGCCAGTAAACCTGAGGTAGGTGGATCTGAGTTAAATTCTCAGTGACCACCGGACTTACTCAGTATGTGGACACAAGGTCAAATGTGAGAGAAGGAAGATTTTACAATTCATAAGAGTGGCTGAAAATGAGGATGTCAAGTTAAATGAGGAATGCATCCATCTATTATCTATACCCGGTTATCCAATCCAATAGGGTTGCGGGGGGAGGGAGGGGGGTGGGCAGCTTATCGCAGCTGGAGATGAGCGAGAGGCGGGGTACACCCTGGACAGTCTATCACAGGACTAACACACAGAGACAGACAACCAATCACGCTCACACTCACGGTCAATTTAGACTAATCAATTCACCTAACAAGCATGGCTCTGGACTGTGGGAGTGTCCGAAGAAAACCCACGAATGCACAGGACCGAGACAGGACCACCGTGCCCCATATGACGAATCAGAATTAAATGTTGTTTTGCATCATGAAAACGTTTTGGAAGTCTTCATGCTTCAGATCCTTGTTTGCTTTTGAGCCCAAATTAATTTTTTTTCACTGTTTCATTTGTTTCCCCTTTTAGTTTTATTAAAATACAATTTCTACTTTTAGCTCATAGTTACATCTCAGCAATCTACCTTCAATCTTTTTTTTTTTTTTCAACCTTTATTAAACCAGCTCCAAAAAAGTGTCCGAGTTGGAGGTGAGTCAAAGTCATCTAGGTGCTAAACAAAAAGATGCCATGCCAGAATACGTATGGATAAATTGCAAGTGAGGTCACGGATCATGTGATTTTTGTTTTGGTAGCCATATTGGATGGTAACCGCATGCACAAACTCTATCAGCAACAGGGAAGTCAGTGTTACAGATCTGGTCAAAAAATTGTAGAAATGGTTTTTCATTGTTGTGCATACGGATGCAAAAGCAAACTGAAAAAAGGGCGAGATGTTCACTTTCCCAGCGAACTATACAACGATCTAACAAGTGGGTGTCAGCCATGCAGAGAGATGACTGGACTCCTTCTGTGTATTCCCGGCTCTGTAGCAAGCATTTCATATCAAGTAAGTTTAACATGACTTGTGTGGGTGCAGCCTAGTGATTGACAGTGACAGGCCTTGTGACTGTCATTGATCAGATAATGGATTCGTAAAAATATGAACTTCTGTAAACGTCCAGACCTTTACACGCCTTCAGAGACAGGCTCGAGTAAAGGTATGGAGTGTTGATCAAATAGTTGAAAATGTCCACGTACCGTAAATTACGTTTCAGGTTATCATCAATGGAACTAGTGGATTTATTAACATGGATGTTGTCAGGATCAGCGCCAATGCTGCTGATTTTATCCTGATATCTGCCTTGTGGACGTCAGCGAACTTCTGTGCGACACCAGACAAAGTTATTGAGCTGCTGTTTTGAGATTTATTGTGGCTGGCCATGATCGCTAATGATGTGGACATCCAGATATGCTGTCCAATATGGCAGTGTAAAGAAAAAATGTGACGTCACTGAACAAGGTCTATAGAAACTACTGTAATGTGTTTTATGCTGCTGACCGTGAGCAGTCCAGAACACTCCTGAAGCCTTTTGTGGCTTCAGAGAATCACTTCAGTCGACCTCAGCTGGAGTCGTGGACTACAAGGTTTAGCATGAAAACAATCAGAGTTGTGGAGCCAGAAGGAAGGGATGCAAGACCTTTTTATCAACCTCCTCATCTCTGCATGAGGCTCGTGGCTCGAGGCCATGTTAGCTGTTCTAAGTATAACACAGCTGAATGTCTGACCATGTTGTTAATAGTTTTGTTGCATTGAGGGTAAGGACGAACACAACATCTTTTTTTTTTTTTTTTTTTAATGTGTTCATCTCAAAAGGCTGTGGCTTGCTTAGTTAAAAAAACAAAAAGTCTTTGTTTGTCCGTTCCCACCTGATGATGGATAAATGAGGGAGGATTAATGAGAGCCAAGTAGAGGTGGAGGTGGTGCAGTGTGTATGTGTGTGTGTGTGTGTGTGTGTGTGCACCCACTTCACTGTGGGCGAGGCAGAGCTGATCAGTGGGTAGAGACAACAACAGAGTGCTATCTCTGGACAGCAGACCTGTACGGACCACAGCCTACCGTCTCCTTTAGAGATACTGTACACCCCCTCACATGAAACAAAGCACCAACACACACGCTCACTTGCAAGGGTCGATCAACTCTTGAACGTGCACGAACACACATGCACTTGAAGTGGGGCAACGAGAAAAGCAGGTAGGAGGTGGACTTTTTTTTTTTTTTATTTAGGTCATATTTTCATATCATATTTTATAAATTCCCTCCCATCTTCTCTGTGCTTGTTTACTGGTATCGTGCAGCTCTGCAGACCCCCTCACTGCAGCTTCCCCCCTCCCTTAAGGAATGTGCATTTGAAATCAACCGCCTCTCCTCTTCCTTTCCATTTCACCTCACCCGTAGCCCGCAGCCAAGCATGTGGATGGCAAAAACGTGTAAACGTCTTGAGGAAATGAAGAAGCGAAGAGAGGGAGTGGGTGAGAAGAGCGCGGAGAAGGAAGGAGGAGAGGAGGGGGAATCGAGATGGGAGGAGGGAGGAGGCTCATCGCGGGTCTCCTAACAAAGCAAATCTGCTCTTCCCTCCAGGGGTGCAACAGCCTGCTTTGTTTCCTTCATCCCTCCATCCCTGTTTTTATCCCTCCCTTTCTCCGAGCCTTAAAGAGCCAAATGTGCAAACGCTATAAGGCACCATCTGCCCTGAAGAGGATTCATTTTTCGCATGTGCAAGTTTAAATTTACCTAAGCGAGTGGACTGTTGCTGCAAAGTGTTTTCCTCAGGGGGCAGGTTGAAAATGAAGAATAATTTCCAACATGCATTTTATACAAGGTGCACCTGAGCACAAAACAGCATAATTCACATTTGAATTTATACACACCCGTATTCCCACTGGAGGACTTACAGTACTTGAAACAGTGATGGATAACAGGGAAAACGTGAGCATGTTGGATTCCCCCTCACCCATCCTCCTCTCCACCCTCCCACTCCCTGCCTCCTCCTCTTCGCCCACCCACCTTTCCTCCCCCGAATTTCCTCTCCTCACCCCATCTCCTCCGCCCACTGACTACACAGATAAATTATACATCAGAAACCTTCTCTTCTTTTCACTCCTCTCCCTCCACAGCTACACACCCTTGCCTTGCTGGGACAAATTTGCTTGTTTGTGCTTGAGTGCATGTGCGCACATACAGCTAAAGACCTAACACAGATTTCAAAATGGAGATTTCAAGGCTCAACACCTTCCCTTGTATTTGTCCTCACAGAAATCTGAGCACGGGCTGTGTGGGCTTGCGGAGGCTCGGACTACTGTAGGAAGATACCAGCATCCTGTCTTTCAAACTCCCTCTCACACCTTTGCGTTGCCATGGAGACAAAAAGTTTTGTGCGCCGGCCACAGTAACGTATGTAGGTCAGAACGGGACACCTCTGAAAAACAAAAACACCAGGCAGCAGAGCAGTGAAGCTCACGTTTTCATTAGACGAGCAGAGAGAGAGAGGGAGCGTTCAGATAACGAGCGGCGCCGATATGAGAAAACAGCTCTAACAACAAAAACTATACTGAATGTTTACTGTGGAATAAACATCAACATTTCTCTGGGATTTGAAGCTTTTTTTTTTGGCGTGCACACAAGCACAACTGTCTGACATGAGTTTGCTGTAAGCAGCCTTATTAGTGGGGTAGCTTTAGGTGAATGCAGGACTTTAATAAAGACAAAGAATTAATATTTTTTGGCAGTAAATGCAGCTGTGAACTGGGTCAGTGCTGATGCATTTATAAAGTGCTTATTACACATGAAGACAGCTGAAAACTCCTGTGAGGTTGCTCCCTTTAAAATGAGGTAAACTCTTGTCTTAGGGCTAATTTTGAACAGTGTAACCAAACTGTGATGCGTGTCCGTGCGAGCGCACAACCCCCTGTCTCACCGATCAGCATCTTAACATTCAGCCGCCACATTCCCCCCTCGTGGCAATCCGCCACGGCGAGCTAAAATTAAAACCTCTCTTTCTTCTCTTTTCATCAAAAATAACCGTCTCTGGCTTTTATCTCTCCCTTTTCTTCTTTATCTCTCCCACTCCCTCTCACTGTCTCCTCACCCTTTCTGCCTTCCCTTCTCCACTGGGGACCAGAGAGAGGTTTGCTTTAATTACTGAACTACTTTTCACACCGGTGGAGAAAGACAGAGACACACTTCAGACACCCACACCCGCCCACTGCCATGCTCCTAGCATCCCGGCACTGCCTTTCAAGCATGTACTCCCCAGTGTGTGTGTGTGTGTGTGTTTAATTTCGGAAAGGCTTCTCTAAAAATGCCTCATCAGTGGTCACTTTATACTTCATAGCTGTCACAGATACAGAGCGGCGTACCGCTGCGGTCAAATATGCTAAATTAATTAAGCGATGTTTGCTATTCTTGGCTCAGTGTGATGAAAAAATGATGCAGACTTTGGGAAAAACTTTGTACTGGATGGGAAGGCACAGAGTCAGCGAATGTGTAATTAATAAACTCATCTGCCTTTCAGAGCAGCTCACCAAAACTCGGAGGAATAAGAGGAGCTGAGAAACTAGAGCAAAACGTGAGTGGCTGGTACAGTGACACGTTTGGCTGAGAAGCAGGAGGGAGGGAGGGTGTTCCCCTCCTGTTTGGCTCGCTCCCTTTCGTACCCTCTGCAGCTCCGTTTTCTCGGTCTCTAAATCTCAAGCCACCTTTTAAAGCCTGGGACACTTATTACACTTATCAGGCTCTCGCTTGCACTTACATGTAATTACCCATTAAGTTCTGGTGCATCAGTGTCAGTGTGATTCACTGTTGCTAAACTCTCCATTTAGCAACACTTGAAACTAACAGCATGCACAGCCCCTAACGCTCTGCTACTTTGTATCATCAGTTAACCCCATGTTTTTGTTTTTCTGCCATAAGCTGCCAGACACAAAGTCAATCAGCGCTGACATATATTGCGAATAGACCGAGAGCCAAAACAGAAACAACCACATCGATAAAGTGTCTTTCTCTGCTTTTTTTTTTTTAATGGTGAGGCAGAGATAAAGAGCTTGGCAGCAGCTGGAGAAGGAGGGAGACCCAGCAAGAGAGGCAGAGAAGGAAGCAAAATGGGCCAGTGGGTCTGGCTGCTGAAGGGGTGTCTCGCGGGACGGGGAAGGGGGACAGGACAGCCTGGTGGAGGTTCCCGCAAGCACACTGACACAGTCCAGTCTGTTCAATGGGCCAGTAGCACAGGGTGAGCCACTACAATATGGATACTGGCACCTGTACCACCTTGATACTCCTCCAGTTTAACTCTCTTAAGACTTCCTAGGTGTGTTTCTACCTCCGTCAATACACAGCTGTGGCTCTGTTGATGTAGCAGGTGGCCTATTGAAGTCAGGGTTTGATTTTCAGCTCCTCCTGTTCGCATGTCAAACTGTCTTTCAGCAAGACTGAACTCCAGATTACTCCTGGTGGGTCGGTAAGTGCTTTGCATGTCAGCTACGCCACCGTTGATGTGTGACATTGATGTGTCACATCATTATTATTATTCACTGAATCAGAGTGTTTGTGGCCATAGAGGAGGCGGGGCAGTTAACCATATGTACAACCCAGCCAATTAGTGTCTACACCTCAGATAAAGCACTAGTGTGAGTTTGGAAAGTGCACGCTCTGTTTGCTTTACTGTGTAAAATGTTACTGCCTTACAGTGATGTTAGTGGGGCAGCAGAGGAAATGAAGCACAAAGCGAGTGGTTAAAAAAGGGAAACAAGTGTGGGCAGCTCTGTAAGCATTACTGCAGATGCCACCGTGGGTAACAACAGGATTAGACAAGTAGAAAGACAAGTTTTCAGCTCCTTATCAAACATTTTAGCCCTCATTATCCTCTATTACTGCCCGTGCACTCAGTGAAGTCTCCTGTGCTGCTTTTATTATTTTGCCAGGCAGCTGTTAAACAAACAAAAGAGGTCAGTCACAAATGCCCTTTCAAACTGGCTGGAGAAACAGCTCCATGTGGCTCGACTCTGCACAAAAATGGGGTAAATTCAGAGGTGAATGTGTTTCCAGCAGCAAAAGTATTGAACTTATGCTTCAAAAAATAGGAAGGAAAATCTGGTGTGACCAAAGCTGCAATGTATTTTGGATTACCTTGCTACACATTGAATGCCACATTGTTTATTGTATGAATGAAACTGTACCCACGTACATCACTGCAAACTCTGCCCCGAGAGAGCGAGGGGAAAAAGGTTCAACTCCAAACCAATGAGCCCACTGAGGGAAACCAATTGATATAAGATGGTGCTTGTCAGAGAAATCACAGTAACTGGTCCATTTATCATGTTTGCCTGGAGGACACTGGTGCATTTATACTCTGTCCTTCACTGGTTCACATATGACACCGGTTTATTTTTAATCTCCTCGGAGCAACACAGGAATCCTGGAGAGAAAATCTAAGTCTCTGAGAGGAGGGTCTAGTGTCGGTGTGTTTGCTGCATGCATGTTGTGCTGGATACATATCATTGATTAAGTGCCACTGAGCAACTGCAGAGAGAAGTAGAGGAAGAAAACTTCTGTACAGCACAGGACTGCTGCAGACGAAGGCAGGCCAGTTTCCATAACAACGTGGGGAAAAAAGATATGGAAAAAAAAATCCAAACAACTTATTCTTAAAGTTTGGGTGCAAGAGAGCAAGTGTGCTCATCTATTTGTTTTCACTGATATACATAAGTGGATTGTTCCTAAGACACAACTTGACGCAAAATGCTGTCACTGCCTCCTCCTCAGTGACGCTACTTGAATTCGTTCCAGCCACATCAGTCGTGTTTAGAAGAAAGTGCCACTGACTGTTCCTCCATCAGCTGTTTGAGATGCAGAGTGTCACTGAATGATGGTTTATCAAACATTGTTAATCCCAGATAAAGATCAAGTACTGGGACGGTTCCACATCAGACCTGAAATCTTATTGGTCGGAATCGTCACTGCGTCGTTGCGTCATCACTGTGCGGCATGTAATGTGTCCAACACACAATGTGACAAACATTTTAAATCTTCTGCAAACCGTGCAGACGTGTTTGAAATAACAACAAGAAGAGAAATGGCATCTGTTAGAAATCCTGCCCCATGGACTCAGGACAAGGTGCAAACCTTTCTGTCATTAGTCGCCGATGAGAAAATTCAGTGGGAGCTGGAAACGAAAGAATCGCATAAAAGATAACATCACGAATGACGGCCAGCTACACGGAGGAAGGACTATCCTCGGCAATGTAAATGCAACCGAGGGGGGCCGATCCCGAGTGATCTGAGGCGAAGCGAAGCGAGTAGGTACCAGTGTAAATGCGCCGTAAATGTGTCTTTTGAGACTGAAATTACAAGTGTTTTTATTCTCTGATTATGTTACTTTCCTGTTTTTCAAGTCGTTACAATTTTATTTGTGTAGCAAAAAATTCACAATAAAATCAAATCACAGAATTTTAGATATTCAGTGAAAAGCTTCACAATATATCAATACTCCCAAGAGAAAACAAACCAGTAGGTGGTAGAGTGGGTCGCCTGTGAATCGTAAGGTTGTGGGTTCGATCCCTGGCTCCTTCTGTCCACATGTTGAAGTGTCCTTGGGCAGGACTCAACCCT
Source organism: Pseudochromis fuscus (assembly GCA_900323345.1). NCBI lineage: Eukaryota > Metazoa > Chordata > Actinopteri > Pseudochromidae > Pseudochromis > Pseudochromis fuscus. The sequence goes on from OOFC01018114.1 coordinate 56,419, forward strand.
AATTTACTCCCAATGGTGGCTAGCGCCTTGCAGCCATTGTTGTGTGAGTGTGTGTGTGAATGGGTGAACGAGTTGCCTTGTAAAGCACTTTGGGACCTAGCTAAGGTCATGAAAGCGCTATATAAATGTACTCCATTTACCATTCATACTATCAATTATCTGAACAGCTTTCTCCACTCTTGTTAGGGGACAAGAGTGTGCCTCATAACATTGGCAAAGTATTGAAATAAAACACAAATATTTGCTGGATCTATTTTTATATTTCATTTCCAGCTGCTTGAAGTACGTTTTGTTCCCTTGGCACTTGGCAAATATTGAAAATAACATTTATATCGATAGCATTCCACCATCTTCATCTGTAATATCAAATGAAAGTAAAGTTAAATTGTCAGAATACTACATTCAAAGTTATTTATTGATACAGTCAGTAATTCTGTCTCCATTGCTGCTGCAGCTGTTTCCTTAAAACATCTCCTATTGGACATAAGCAGCATTTGCACCTATAACCTCCATTTGTTTTCACTGGTTGCCATGGTGATTCATCGTATCAGTGCTCCATTGATGATGGCTTTCACGCACATGCTTAACTCAAGGTGAACATACTCGAAGTTGAATTAACCACGTCAGAGAAGTGATTTTGGAGCTGGATCTTCTGAGTTTCCCATGTTGGAGTAAGTCAGCTCAGAGTTCAGGGTTAGACTCAGAGTTTGCTGAACTTCCTGTACTGGACAACCCCTGGTGAGCCCCAATAACCACAAGATTGCAGTTCAAGTATTCCACAGACTTGTGGTACAAGTAACAACAATGAATAGCTTCATGACCCATAGCACCACCTAATCTGCCAAACAAGGCGGTGGTGTTGTGACGGCTTGGACATGAATTGCTGTCGGTGAGAATGGCAAAAGAATGAATGCAGAAATATTTAAAACCTCCAGTGTGCTCTGATTCATCCAAACACATCAAAGCTCATTGTACAACATTTTATCATTCAGCAGATGATTCATGATTGTAAACGTACGACCAAACCGCCTGCTGATGTCTGTGGGTCCACGACTTCAGGCAGTGTTTTCTGTCTGTGTTTTTTTCAGACGGCATTGAATCAAAAGATAAAAAAGAGAAGGTGTCTTCAAAAGTCCTGTGATCTGGACAGTCTCTCAGACTATCTCACTGTGAGTTCAGGATGAGACAGAACTGTGTTTCCTACAAACATAAGCTGAGACTCATTAAGCACTAAATCATAAAACTGTTCTTTAACTATGCCTCTACTGTCTCATTATAGGAGTAAAAAAAGACAGCACACAAGGCAGTCAAACACTGCAGAGGGGAACAAGGGATGGGCTTGAGCTCAGTGTAGTGTGACTGTACTGTATGTGAGGGAGGAGAGGAGCAACTGAAAACACAGTAAAGCAGCGATGACTACACAGGAGTAATGCACCAGAATAAAGAAGCAATCCATCCTCAGTATTTGTACACAGCCTGACATGCAGCTGTTAATGCTCAAACTCTGTATCTGCTTTGTTATGTGTGTGTGTGTGTGCTGCATTAGTACGGCTTGGGGAATGAACTGGGGGACAGATTGGACACTTCCCCGATAGAGTAGAGTAATTGATCCAAATGTCTAAAGTGCCTCTACGTCATGTGCAAGAAAGACTGTTACTTTGTCAGCAAACAGTTGAAGAGTTATGCCACAATCACACCCATGATGTCTCAACACAAGCATTTTGTCCTGTTGTCTGATTAACCTATTTGTCTCAGAACTTCTCAGCATCTTCTCCACTCTCCTATTTGTCCTGTAGTAATGGTGATGACCAGACAATAAACTCTAATATCATTATTACCTCCTAGTTTGTACGCAACATTGCAGAAATGCTACTGAACAGATATAAATTATTATTATTATAATTATTATTATTTTTGATACAGGATATTATGATTACATTTTGGGCAACAGGATTTATTGTCTCTGTAGTTTGTCCAAGTGGTTTTGCAGGTGGTCACATCACAACACTCCTAGGACACTAAACATTAATTTTACACTGACTACCAATATATACAAGATGGCAGCTGAAGCAAAAAGCCAACAAAAAAAAACACATAATAAACAAAACAATTGAATGGTAGTCTCACCTCCAACAATGCTGTTGGAGTGAGACGTACGGTCGCTGGCATTTGGCCAACAAGGGAGTCTGTGAACAACAGTTTGCCCCGAGGCAAACAACAAATACTGGCTCCAAAGGAGAGTTGGCTTCATTCTGACACCGACAGCTCTGCTGGCAATGCCAAGTCATATAAGTACAGCAGCCGGGGCAAGTGCAGCTCAAACACACCCTTTAGTGTGAGTGAAGACACCTGGGACTGTGTATTAACACTGCATCATGCCAGGAGCAGGTGATGGATGTATGAAGCCCCCAAAGGCTGACTGACTGGCTGACTCGTGGCTGACAGTTGCAGCTCACAGGTGTTTCCTGCTTCCACCTGGTTGAACTGGACTCCCACAGTGAGTGGAGAAGCAGTCGCTGTAGGAGCTGATGTTGAAGTGTCTGGAGTGGGACTGAGTCACCGGCAACGAGGCTTTAATCCAAATCTAACAGCCAGAGGAATTCCCCAATTGATGGTGCAGAACCACAATGAAAAAAATGATGACTAAGTTAACAGATTTTAATTATCACTTTATTTAAAGGTCTATACACTGAACCGCTGGGAAATGCTAACAGACAGCAACTCACAGGATTGACCACACAGATAAACAGCTAGTTTAGGTAGCCAGGCATATATAAATATATGTATACAGCATAGACAACATGATGTCACCTGCTGCTTTGTAGGAGTTTGGCATTTGGACGTCACCATGTTGGTTGTTTGGAGTGAGGAGGTGGGTCTGACCTTTCAACCGGAGGACATTACCTAATGAGACTTGAGTTCAGGTCTGATCTCACTGGATCAAACTAACCACGCCCCTAAATCTTCCTCTTTTTGAAGCCTAATATCCACTTGAGTAACTAATGGCATCAGAATAACTGAAAATGTATTGAATGAGTATTTCATGATTGAAAATGACAATTTTTATTGAAGTCAATTGGAGCAAGAGTTTATGGAGCCAGCATCTAGTGGCCGTCAGTGGTATTGCACTATTTTGCACATCCGGAGCAGCACGTCTGCACTGTTAGCAACCGACATAGACTGTAAACAGGAACCTAATATAAGAATAAGAGTTGAATGGGCACAGTGGTTGAAATCATGCACATAATAATTAGGTTTTTTTGGACAGCTTGCACTGCTTTCCCTGGTATCTTGTTTTGTCGTTTACCCAATCCGAACAACAGAAGTGGTGACTGCAAAATTAGCGTGACCTATAAGCAGAATAGACATAATCATATACAGGCACTCCATCAGAATAACAAACAGACTGAAAAGTCATGGAGTTTTCCCTTCAAGGGCAGCACATGCTGAGTATGAATGTGAGCCTGGCACATGTCAAAACACCCCTCGCTCATGAACAGCGTTTGGCCTTCAATTTTGAAATAAGTACAACTGCATTTAAAAAAAGCTCTTTAAGCAATCATCATCATCTGTTCATAGAAAAACACAATGGCACATAATTTATACCTTTCAACCAAATAAAAAGGGGATGTGTGTTGTTGGGTGTTAAAATCAGCACATTGTTGAGATGTGACCCAAATTTATAATCCACCTTGATTTGTACATGAAATTCACCTCTGTGCACCGAGGCCAAAGGCTTGAATTTGAGTTCACAGCGAGCCTCAACACAAATGTTCAGATGTAAGATAAAACTCATACAGTACGGATTCAAATTTTTGTTGTTTTAAAGGATTGATGACTCCTCCATCTTTCCCTCCTTCCCCACATTCAAAGAAAAACAACTGATATTCAAACAAATAGATTTACATTTCAGTTACAATCTGACAAACAATGCAACTTTAAAACTCCCTTCACTTCTGAAAAGCTACTCTTTGCAAAAGAAAAACCATATGACCCTATTGATAATAACTGAAGAAGTTGTACATTGGCGCAAAAAAGTCACATCCTTTGATATCTTATTGGAACATTTTGTTTAGAGCACAGATTCACTGTGCCATCAACGCTTTGGCAATGAAACCAACATTTATCCATCAAAGCTTTGGCGATGAAACCAACATTTATTTCTGTCCAGAATTGTACTAAATTAGATCTAGTATTAATGGGAGAGTCAGACTTCCACATAAAATCTTCTCCAGCACATCCCAAAGGTTCTCAGGGGTTCAGGTCTGGATTTGTGAAAATGACCCTGAAACACTCTTTGAGGCCGATGAATCCTGGCATCATCATCTTGGACTATGCCGATGCCATCATGGAAAAAATCACCTGATGGAAAAACCTGCTCATTCATATTCAGGGTCAGCTGACCTCATTTTTTGGGCACATAATGTTGCTGAACCTGGACCTGACCAACTAAAGCCACCCCAGATCATAACAGTGTGTGTGTGATTACATAGTAAGTTAATGGGAAGACACGAAAAGATGCGAAATTCATGTTGTGCAAGTTGAAAAAGTTTTAACTTGAGCGACAAATTTGCGTTACGTGGTATCGCTGATTGCCCAACATCATCAAAGAGCAATGGAGGACGAGCTTATCGTTGCCATCTGTGGCTGTCCAGAGCTTCATGACACGACTTTGACTTTAAAAACCAAGAAGGAGATGGATTTTCATCATTTCTGGGACTTCAACAACAGGTAAAAAGCGACAATATTTGCAGTCTCGTTCACTGCTGGTGGCAGAAGTGGCAGTCACCGTGGTTACCAAGCACACCATCACAAGTACACATCACAAGTACACGCGAGGTGAATATCTGCACCGCGTGCGGTCTGAAAACACCGTACCACTACCGCCACAGGCCTGTACGGTACACACTAGACATGATGGGTGCATCTCTTCTTACACTGATGCCATCACTCTGTAAGAAGGTCAATCTGGACTCATCAGACCACATGACCTTTTTTCCCTGCTCCAGAGTCCAATCTTCATGCTCCCTAACAAATAAATGCTTCCAGTTAGCCTCACTGACAAGTGGTTTTCTTCTTTGCTGTTTAGTCCCATTCCCTTTGAGTTCTCTCCACATTGTGTGTGTGTGTGTGTGTGTGTGTGTGTGTGTGTGTATAAATGCTCTTACATTGACTATTAAACACAGCTGTGAGTTCTATATTTTTACCAAAGTGATCTCCAATCCCAACCATTAAATATTTCTTTCTGACTACATTTCATCCTCACAGATGATGGTTCACCACTGTCCTTACAGGTTTTACTAATGCACTGCACAGTTCTTCGCTCAATTTCAGCAGTTTCAACAATCCCCGTAGTTGTTTTCTTTGAAGCAGTCAATAATCTGACCCTCCTGAAACTCTTTTCTGACATGATTGTTTAAGAAACGAGAAGAGACTCACTGCCACAGGTTAAATAACTTGCTGCTAGGTTACACATATTAATCACTGCAGTAAATATGGCCAGGTAGTGTAGTTGAGTCATAATGAAACCCAGAATATCTGTGCTGCTCAGCATGATGCTAGAGCAGGATAAATGTAATACACACCTATATATGTCTCAAATGAGTGGCAAATACTTTTAAATTATTAGCTGCTGTTTGGGTAAAGACTAACACTAATGTAAAGTTTAGATTCATTGTAGTACCAGGCTAACATGTGCAAAAACAACCGTTTTATGTCTGAAAATGGAATTAAAATCAGCCAATATAAGCAGCATGTTGTCAAATTTGCCTTAAGTCTCATTGACTACATAGTTTCATAGTTGCACGTTAGCTTGATTTCTATGGACGGTAATGACAAACAACATCAAGAGTGCTTTTCCCAGAGCTAATCCCAAAGGGGACTGAACAAATCCCTTCGCATCTTGCCACTGGCATCAAAGCCAGAGCAGAGTAACACTACACATCAGAGCCTGAAACGACTGGAGGGGTGAAAAAAAAAAAAAAAAAAAAACAGCCGGCGAGCTGAGTTCTTAAAAATGCCTTAAAAATAAAATCTGCCTCATTCCTCTTTACTGTTTCTGGCCCATCCACAGCAAACAATCAAATACTCTGTGCTGTGAGCTGCTTTGTCCAACCCTAAAATGTCACATCCAATTCAAAAGATACTCAATAGTGTCCTGACTTGCGCTAGCACTGGTAAAGTGATGCTATTATTTGGGAGCTATTTTTGTGGCAGCAGTCGATCCTACGGGCAGAATATGCAGCTTGTAGACTGCTACAGCAGCGTCTAGTCACGTGCTGCAAACCAGGTCAGCTACAGCATTAGAGAGTGGGCTGAAGCTCGCCCACTCCAGTCTCCTCAGACCCTCCATCCTTTAATATATTCCTTCAACAGACAAAATAACGACGAAAACTTTTAATGCCATACAAGCGCTGCTGCTGTACTGTGTGCAGTGTGTTTTCTCTGGGGTTTTAATATGGTGATTAAGATTCTTAGATAAATATGCAACTGACTCATTTATGCACATTGATGTGTATAATGTTGCATGATACTACATCTAAATGCATTTTGGTAGTAACAAGACCCGATACCACCTCAGTAGCAGGCGTAACACGGTCGCTCCGTCACTCTGTCGCACCTTCTGTTTGTTTGCGCTCTGCTTATCTGTCACTCCTTCTCCTGTCTCTCCATCTCTCTCCATCTGATCCAGGACTGGATGAGTTCTTGGATTCAAGAAGCTGTGATTGTTTAGTGAAAACTCAACGCGGCCCCAGGCTGTTGTTTTTCATAATTAAGTACTGGAGCAACAATTTGGCTACAAAACAAAACCCACAACAAACAGGGATGCCTGCACTGCATTGGCTGTGTTTTAAAAAAAAATCCTTATTTTCACATCCGCACAGCGCAGGTCAGAACAAACTGACCACACACAGTTGCCCGAAAGGGTTTTAAGCAAGTGGAGGCACTTCACAGCATTATTAACTGTTGTGAACATGTAAGACAGAGTAGCATACCCCCCTTTATCCTCCTTCCCTTCACACGTGAGTAGCTTTGTCCTCCGAACGCTCAGCTGTTATCGCTTTCTTTCCGTCTATTTCTAAATTTGAAGCGACATAAAAGTCGAGTCCATTTTTCTGCCCGTTTCTGTGTAATTGCATCATTTGGAAAGTGGTCCAGTTATTTCAAGCCCCTGGATTTTTCTGTACACAATGCAGGAGCTCAGGGGGACACACAATTCAAAGTTTCATTGAAGAGTAAAAGAGGGAAAATAGAAAGAAATCACAGATAAATAGACATGTCTATATAATTCAAGTGGGTCATCATAGACCTTGACAACAAAGGTCAGTTGCACAAAATGGACACAGTTTTTATCCTTTAAAGCACTGTTTCCACACAGAGTTGGGGAATCCTGAAACTAATATTTGATATCCTTTACTGTCTGATTTAAAGTTAAAACCGAAAAAAGTTCAGATTTATTCATCCCTTTAATACGAGGAGGATTTTAAAATAAATAAAACATTTTGTCGAACCCTATTCAAATTGCATGAATCTGTATCCATTGGGCGCCTGCAATATATACATTATAGACTTTACAGGATGGGATGCACTGCACTGTCACCTAGTTTCCATGGTAACCTGTTGCTATGGAAACAGGCCCTGGAACAGACTCAGGAGTCGGGCGGTGGAGATTTTGTTGTGGGAGAGGCAGAGGGAGGTGAGGATCGAAGGGAGAGAAGCAAAAACTGGGAGGGAGGGTGAGGAGGGAGGGTGGTGAGTGAAGATGGAGGAAAAACATAAAGAAATGAAAGAAAGTAAAGTGGAGAGGCTCAGATTTTGCACAACACCTCGAACACTATCCAACGCTTGTCACCAGAGCTCCGGGTCATAATTCAATCTACATCCTCAAACCAGAGCTGGTTAATTTATAATGGCATCAAGTGTGTGTGTTTGTTTTTTCTGATTCAAGTGTTGTTAAATGAACGTGATGCTACACTGGAAAAGAAGAAGGGAGCTGCTTCATTGACATTCATCTCACTCGTGCGATGGACGTGTAAAGCAAACATTACATAACCGCCGCGATGGCTGGCACTACAATCAAACATGAGTGTTTGCGTTTTAGATATTCACAACGTTTTGACCTCTTCTCATTTGTTTATGAAGATATTCAAGTTTTGAGGGTTTAGGCGAAAATTACAATTAGTTCAGGTCTGAGGATTGCTGTTAGGCATGTAGTGCTGTTGGTTTAAGGTCAATGGAGGGAATAAAAAAAGAAAATCGAGAGTCCTT
>OOFC01018117.1:0-17968 GCA_900323345.1 Pseudochromis fuscus
ATCCAGAATATGAAAAAAATCGATCTTTAAAACTTGCAACAGACATCTTTAAACAGCCACAACGCTGTGGAACTAATATTGATATAAATAAACGCAAGACTAATACTAGTAATATCTTTGGTGGAAGTCACAATATGGAAGGAAATGTTGTGTTGGTGGAGGTCTCTCCGAGTGCTTTTCTAGTTTCTAGTTTAAAATGTGCTTTAAAAATAAAGATTGACTTGACTTGACTAATTCATGTAAATCCCTCTGACACTTTACAGTGTGCAGTAGACTCACAGCACCAACTGCCTAATAAGATAATAAATAATAAGGCCTTCAATAAACAAACCTTATGTTGAAAATGTGATTGGATGAGGCAACATAAACAGAGCTGGGATGATCCAAAGCAGCAACACAAACACACAATGTGATTAAATGAATTGACATTAAACATAAATGGACGGCTCCGATCCTCTGTGCAGTGCCACCGATACCTTGAAATGATAAATATGACTTCGTTTTGTATCAAGAGCAACTCCTCTGGTGCAAATAGAGTCAAGATTGTATTTGGTGTTTTCAGTCGGAGGAGAAATTACTCTCAGAAGACAACAGGATGTGTTGTTTGTTTTTTCAGGACCATTAGATGGCAGCTATTTCAGTCTGTATCTGTGGGCGGAGAGCTCAGATGTGTGAAATGAGAAGGGGAAAAACACATTATTGACTCATTAACCAAGGCTGTGGTGTGGAGACTGTGGATCTGTCTTTGTGCTTTTCTGTGGCTGCTGTTTCACCATGGTAATGTGCACATGGTTGTTACACCAGCAGGGGCATCGGCAGTCAAACTCATGGCAGGTCATCAGTGAGACAGTGAGCAGTGGTTTGCAAAGGACAGATTTCCAACAATCTTCTCACATAATAATTTGTTGAATACTGAGCAGGAAGTTCCCCTTCTCATATGATTTGATTACAATAACTATTAGAGCTCAGAGGAAGGGAAATTGTTGAATATTTCAGATGTATATTCTTTATTAGCTGGTTTTAGCTCTTTATTGAAGCAATAATTTGAAATGTTAAGACACAAGACTCCATGTTTTGCATTTATCATTCCATTAAATACAAATCATCCAAGATTTAAATGCACATGTGGCCTTTAAAGACATTTTTATGCACAACTGTGGGATTTTTTACTTTATATCTACAACGTTCTGTGAGTTTGAAAAATATTTAACTCTTTAAATCTGAAATCCTAAGAACTGCTTCCTCTCTGAATTTTTAGCCACACTTGTCCAGTTAGTGAGAAGTTTTTAATTGTAGGTAATGATTGGCTTTAAGATAAGATAAATTGCTATCCATTGTTTTTTTCACATTTCTCTTTTGATTTAAAATAAACTTAAAAGCAGTGGCTCAGGTGGTAGGGTGAGTTGTGCAATAATTGTAAGGTTGGGAGTTGGATCCCTGGTTCCTCCTGTCCACATGCCAAACAGGTTTCCACCAAACAGGTTCCAGGGCCAGTTCCTGACTTAGCCCCAGTTTGTTGTTTCCACCTCCACGAGAACCGGCCCCAGCTGCTAAAACAGGGGCCACCTCTGGCCCCACTTCCTTGCTGGGCCAGACCGACTACAGCAGGAGCTGGAGGAGCGCCGGTAGAAACACAGCTAATGATAGGAGAAGCGTAAAGTAATGAAAATATGGTTTTGGCTCTGGATCTCAGTGTAGACTGTAAAACCAGGGACAGCACTTGTATGCACACGGTAACTCCTCCATTTAAACATTATTACAGCGAGGGTGCGCTTTATCGTCATATGCGATCAGAAGAACATCGTGATTTAGCAAAACTGAATAAATACCACACGTAGCAATGCAACACTGCTTTGTTAACTCAATCATGTTGTTGAAGATCCGCTGAAAAAAATATTTTTTTAATGAACTGATAGTAACAGGGTAACAGTAGTTTGTTAACAGCAGCTAGCTTGCTCGCGGCCGGTTATTTTAAACCGGCTACCTATGCAGTGACGTGCTGACGTTTTATGTTGACGCAGCCCCAACTTGGCTCCTTGCCAGTGAAAAAGCAAACTGGTTCATAGGAGAAACAGGGTCTGAACCAACTAACCACCAGGACTAGCAGCAGCCGGGAACTAGCACCCGTTCAAAATAATTTCTCAGCTTGAGATGAATAAAGTATCTAAAATATATAAAACTAAACCAGTGCACAGAACCCACCATGATTTTCTGAACATGAAGACGAGATGTCTTTGTCCTTCTCTTTATTACAGACATTAATCTTAAGCAGCCTGACTACAGTCTTAATGCTCACCATCATCCTCCCAGTATCTAATCCTATTAGTAAAATTGTTCTCTATAATATGTTATCATACAGATCAAATAAAGAAATGTAATTACTGTCCCATGTGTCTGTTGCATATTGTCATGTCATCAGCGTATTCATCAGCATCAGGTCAAGAAAGTAACAAAGTCAATAATAAATTCCTTGAGGTAACATTTTGTGCTTAAAAAAAAGTCATTGGGATTTAGCTCTCCTAAAAAACTAAATCTGCAGAGTATTTTTTAACCAAAGTAAAAGAACATTTGTATTATTTTCCCTCCAGTAATCACATGACTTAGGATGTGGCTATTTTTTACATTTTTATTTCTACCCAAAAAAACAAAAAACAAAAAAAAAAAAACATCCCCAAATTCCTGCAGATTTAAATATTTATGCTTTAAAAAAGTACAATGTAACAGTCTGTCTACTGTACTCTGGTAATTTTTTCATGATCATTCATGAGATTCTTTGAGAGTTACTGTTATATTTGGCTGTCAAATGTAGGATGTGCTTAATAAATGTATGTTACTGCTCACAATCAGCAAAACCATCAGTGTTAAAGTTGGTTCTTCAGATCTTTGATAAATACAGTTCTTGGATTTTCATAAACCCAGGCCTCAATTACTGCATTTATCTGATGACTATAACTACTACAAAACCACATGATGCACTCAACAGTAAAGCATTGCTGTATGAGGGAGAACATCCTCTTATACGTACACTCCCCATGTGTTAAATCCTCTAAACTACAAGTTTTACCTGAGTACATTTTGCTTCCAATACTTTTATCTTAACATTTCTACTTGCCATACTTCTACCTTTAATTGTGCAAGACTTGAAGACGGCTGCACCAGTTATAGTTTTAATAAATAGTAATACATTTTTTTTATGAGCTAACAAATGCTCACAGACGCTTTACAGTAATAAAGAAATCAGACACTTGAATAGGGCCTTTAATGGCAACACTTTTGAATGTGAAAAGGAACCACGGTCGGTCCCCCCTAGAGCAGCACTTTGGCAATGGGCGCTTGGCAACTGTGGGAAGGAAATACTCCCTTCTAACAGGAAGAAACTCAGACTCATTGGGGGGCCCCGCTGCCACGGCGACCAGGGAGACAGGCAGAGACAAAAGGACAGGGAGAGAGAGAGAGAGGGACAAAAGATTAAGAGAAGAGACAAGAGATCCTGATCATCAAGTCAGAACAGGATGGATCCACGAAGCTCCATCGCTCAGGACCAGGCAGCTCCAGAGACCTGCAGAGACCTTAAGAGAAGAGGACAGAGAGGACAAAGACAGACTACAGGGGAGAGAAGACCAGTGTTAGAGTGAACATTTATGCGTTTCAAATACTTTTCTCAAAGGGAACCAAGATCCAAAAACTTCTCACTATGCACACCCGTGCTGCCCCAGCCTCACACCAGCTGCACCAGTAAAAGCGGGAAGGAGATACAAACCCTAGTTCAGGTAGGAGGTAGAAGTACAGGAGGTAGAGATGAGAGAGGGGATGGGAGGGGATACTTTTGTCTTTGGCCTGTGAATGCTGAAATTTCCTCGTACAGCTTTACTACTAAACAAAGCATAAGTGCATCCAGCGCTTTAAAAAGAGATCCTAATTGGTGTGGCTGTCCTCAGACGACCCCTTCCTTGTCATCCGAACATGCTGACAGCTGTGGGGTTGCAGCAGACCAGGAGAGTCTGAGCCGGCACCGTGAGCCAACAAGACTTTTCTTGTACTGAGCGACCCAGCAGACGGGTTCGATGCGAGCAGGGAGTAAGGGATGGGCGAGTGGCACGGCTGGATTTATTTTATTATTTTTTTCAGAGCTCCAGAGCCCAATTCTCTTGATGTGTCTAGACAGCCATGGGAGGAATGGCAGCGAGAACGGCCCAGTGCTGCATGATATCCTCAGTACTGCTGCTCTTGACAGCAGCCTCCTCGTCCGTCTCCCCTCTCGCCTCGACCGAAAAATCAAAGCCTGCTCTCTGCAGTTAGCTCAGCTGCTCTGAGTATAATGTGACAGTGGTTGGATGAAATTACTTTCAGCCACAAAAAGGAGCCATTGGAGTTTTGAGAAGATTGTGCCTCTGAGATGAATAACCTCACAGACTTACATGAGTTTTATCCGTCCACCTCTTATAAAAAAAAAATAAATAAATAAAAGAAAAAAAAATCATCTTTTTCTTATTTATTTGTTTTCATTTACTTCCAATTCTGGACCTTTATGGGTTTGGCAATATTGTTACTTCAGGTTATTACTGCTCTTTGACGCAGGGCAGAGACACCGGTGGAGAGAGGAAAGGTCAATAATTCATCAACTCAGACACAAAGGTGGCAAAACAAAAATCATCTTCCAGCTCCAGAAAGAAGACACCAGAAAATACAACTAAAAGTCACAAAAAATGTCTTTCTATGTGATGTGAAAGTTCAGAAAGTAATTTAATGGTTGACTTGATCACTGATGAGACTTTAATTGTATTTTGCTGAGGCATTTCTCATGATTAAAGGCCTAGTACAATATATTTCCTATATTTACAACTGAAATATTTTTCATAATTCTTTGATCCTTTCCTATAGCCAGCTGTTCATGCACTGCACATATTATATTTTCAACAATAAAATGCATCGTAATGTACTAACTCAGTCATTGTTTGATTTCACTGACACATAATCTGACACTGTGTAGATATAACCTGCAGTAGCTGACGTGTTAAGTAGGCCAGCAATCACCCTGTGAGATAACTGAAAACTCCTCCACTGGGGGACTTTAAAATCCTGTTAGATGGCACCATAGACTATGAGGATTGGATGAAGTTAATGTGATGTCACCCGTTGATTTTTGGACTCTCATTTTGAAGCCAGGAGTTTGTCATTTGAACGTCGCCATGTTGGTTGTTTGGAGCCAGAAGTGACCATATTTGGATATAAAGGGAGGAGTGACCCTTGAACCTGACGTCACTGCCCAATGTCAATGAGACTCAAGTTCAGAGTTGTTCTCATTAGATATCAGGGCTGTCACTCCAACTGACCACACCCCTAAATATTCATCGTTTTGGAGCCTAATTTAAGATGACATCAGAATGACAAGAATATTTGTTATTAATTTATTGACTTTTTCATGATTGAAAATAATTTTTTAATTGAAGTCAGTTGGAAACAGAATTTTTTGGAGCCAGCATCTTGTGGCCATCAAGGGAATTGCACATTTTTCACTTCCACATTGGCCTAATTTTTGACACCCAGTTGCTTCATCCATTTCTATACTGAGGGAAATTAAAAATGCTAAATCTGGTTTTGGTTTGGAAATGACAAAATTTGTACGCAGATTAAAAAAAATTAAGAATAAAGCAATAATTAAATTTTTAATTAGATAACTAACAAAACTGATAACAATATATTACGTGGTGGTCAATATCTGGTGTGACCACCATTTGCGGTCAGTAGGGATGTGGACACACTTGGAATTGTCTTGTGAAATCTGTCTGGCTTCTTCCCACCATGAGTGTACCGATGGCCTGATCTCAGGAAACATGCGTGAGTCATGGTGTAGTGATGGGTGTGACAATTTGGTCAAAAAGTGATGGCATATTATAGCCCAAGTGAGTGATACACAACACCAAGAAATACCTGTCCCCACTCTGCTCTGTCTGCAGTGGGTATAGAAAAAGGATTGGCACTAGTACATGTGTACAACTGTTACCGGTCAAAAAAAGTCATTGAGTCTTAACCCTCAGTTTAGTTTGAGGGTCGTACTGTGTAATTTATCAGTGAAACTCTGGACACATGTTAGATGGGACTGTTCTGTTGTTCCACATTAAGCTGGTTGTTACATTTATGCTTCATGGTATTTAATTAGCATTGCTAACTCATGCTGTTCAAACTACTCCAATCACTCAAAGTCCGAGTCACCAGGCATCGGCTACCGTTAAATCACTTGTTCCTCATGTTGACTCAAGCTCCATCACAGCTGTTGGGACATTTCTAATTTACTGTTATTCGTATTTTTAGACTTGAGTAAACAGGTCAGACTTTTATTGTCCTGAAGTGTTATGTATTAGAGATTTTTCTGTTCTACAGTTTCAGGCAGATTTGCAGCAGGGACACTGTGTAGGAACAACTCTCAACAGAACGTGAGGTATCACATGGTCCATAACAATCGTATTATGCTATTGGATTGTGTGAGTGAATTTTTTTCCTCTCAGGACTTCTTGAAGTATCTGTCATCATCTGTTTTCAATTCTAAATTGTAGCTGGGACTCTGAACTTGAAAAACTTATTCTGATGATATGGGGGGATTAGCTCAGGTGGTAGAGCGCTTGCTTAGCATGCAAGAGGTAGCAGGATCGATGCCTGCATCCTCCATGAAAATTATTGAAGAATTTCCCTGGTGTGGGACAAATAAAGTCTTATCTTATCTCATAAATTTATTCCACAGAAAGCAGCAGCAACTTTCTGAAGTATTCAGCCCTCAGAGCGCAAGTCTCTCAGGCTGTGATCCGTGTCAGCTGGCTGTAAGACTACAGATGGTGTCAACACAATGAACTGCGAGTGATGACACTCCCATCTCCCAAAGCCCTCATATTAACTGTCCCCATGGCAACGACCGTCAACCTACGGCTCACGCACACACACACAGAAGTCATACATGCAGTCAAAAGTCACACACATGCACACATGTGAAGCAGGAAGGGCACAGTCATCATCGCTGTACCAATTAGCAGCATCACAGAGTCGTTCACAGGAGGTGAGCTGTGGTGTAAACAGTACAACCTCCCCTGGGACTTCAGCCGACTGTGCACTATGACTGCAGGGCTGTTTACTGCTCTTGGAACAAACCTGTGTGCACAATAACTGCAGGTGGACATCGATCAACCACAGCATGGATTTTAGTTGAGAGAGTCTCTGTTTTACAGATTTCAGATGCTGGCTGGTACCTGCAGCCAGTTGTCTGACATATTTTTTAATCTACCTGAACAGTGGAAGTCTGAAGTTTGGACTCAGAGTTTTGACACTCCTGGGTACAGAAATAAAAACTCCCACACACAGAGCACAACAAAGACATATATATATATTTATAAATAAACTTTTTCAAGGATTTCAGACATTTCTTTTTTCTCAGTCCTTGTTGGGATGTGATCTACTGTGACCATGGCCTAGCTTACCTCTCATAATGGTGACAATGCATTACTGCTAATAACCACCAGGATAATAAGTTATCCCATGGTCTCCTTCCTCAGAATAATGTTTGAGCAGTGCTAAAACTGACTTTAAGTTAACCATCTGTGTCGGTCATAGTTCTTCCTCTGATTAGATGTAGTTTTTTTTCACTGATTCATTTTTGCTGTTAAAACACTTGATGAAACTATTAATGACTTTTAATATTCTGTGGCCATCATAGTGTTGAACTTCCCATTCTGCAAGACGGATAAAGAAGCATCAAACTTGTAAACCATTTATTATCATGTGCATCACCTTCATCATGCCATATTATTTGCAATATCTCTATTTTTATTTTAGTGGGAACTGTTTCTTCCTTTGCACTCCACATTTGATTTTTTATTTAAAACTGAATGCTTTCATTATTCAGATTTTGTTACAGTAATTTTTTGAGCAATCTGCCACAACAATCTTGTGAAAACACTCAGAAGCCTGACAGTATTAAGGCTTCAAAGAATTGCTACAAACAACCCATAATGCATCACTCTCTGTAGAAGAGCATAATTATACTGTGCCATCACCAAAACATCTAAGTATGCACTTTTCTAACCTTTAACTATAAGACAATCCTCACCTATACTCAGGCCATTATCCTTTCACTAGTTTCAGTAATGTCCCATGTTACAAAATTACTCCCCCTTTAGATTTAAAGACTTATGCTGCAGACACACTTTTAGCCAGCGTATGTTGATGTATCAATTTTTTTCTAAACCTAGGGCATACACTGATCTATTGGTTTATTTTAAATGTCATTATTCATATCAAGTTATACATAATGTATTAGTAACTTATACAGAACGTTTCGATAACTTTTAGACTGGCTAGAACACTGTCATATTGATGAGGTCGTACTGATGTGGGAGGACAGGTAGTAGGTATTTTCATCTTACCTGATCCTCCATATCTCTGGGATGACGTGGACATGTGCTTATCATGGAGGCTTGAGGAGTACTGACTGGTTCCTCCTGTGAACCACATTTTTATAATCCAATTCCCATAAACGCTGTCAATAAGCCTTTATACCGTAAGTTAGACACACGTTCACTAAGTGCTGCAGTCATCAACACGTCAAATACGTGTACATCCGTCAATATGTATTGGAGATAAGTTCGATTTAAGTTCATAGGTTCACAGCACGTTACTCATAAGTTTTGGGTATGCTAGACATTTTCTCGACGTATTTAGACTTATGAGTAACTTACAAGTTACGTGTCAACGATCGCATAGTTTACCTACAATTTATGGCCCCCTTATGCAGGACGTATGAGCCATGCGCTGGCAAAAAATTTTGGCCATGACCTCACTGTGCTATGACGTATACCAGCATGCTTCAGCGTGCTCCTAACCTATACAAAACTTACCCATAACTTATGTGACGTACGCTAATGTTAGCGCTAGAGTTAGCGCTAGAGTTTGTCAAATGTTTCATACGTCGGCATACGCTGGCTATGGGCTAAATCGCCAAGGTGTGACTGTGCCTTTAAGAGGCATATTTACTTGTCATTGGACAGGCTACTTTCATGTTTCTGTTTCACACCCATGTGCTACATTTTCAGTTCAATTATATTCATGTAGCATCAAATCCTAACATGTCAACTCAAGGACTTCACATAGTAAAGTCAAAACTTTACAGATTTTTTTATTATCAACATTTTATGGTTTCAAGAAGTGATACTGGTTTATAACTCACCATCGAGTGTGTCTGATGTATCTGCACTACAGCCACAAATAGATGAAACCATCTTTTCACCTCCGTTCAGATTTGTCATGGGCATGTGACACTGCCCAGAGGAACATAATCCAACTAGTGAGATTATTTCTGGCTGTGCTGTAATGAAGCCTCCACAGCTCTGAACAGGAGCCATTTCTCATTCCAGGAGTTCTGGGATTTCACTCTTTAACCTCTGTTACTGGTCCGTGTCTCACAGTAACCTCTAGTCTATCAGTGCCCCTAGAGGCAGATAAGGGGAAAACTCCTCACACACACACACACACACACACACACCCTCACACAGTATGGCCTCCCTGCGTACACCTCTTAATTCTCACACTCTGCAGGTTTCCTCTGCTGCCAGCTCCCCTGAGAGTCAGTATGAGCATGTTACACCTGTGCACACCACAGCGACAGCTATGTGACTATAGTATAATCACAATAACACAGCAGTGTTGTCCACATGACATGTATGCAGCATACAGGTTAGGAAGATGTGGGATCTGATCATTTACTCTCCTGTCCCATTGATTATGTTGTTCTTCAGTCTGCAGGAATACAAGGAGGCTCTGTTCAGATGATGATAACCAGATGTGTGAGTAATGTGTTTGGAGCCTAGGTCACTTTTTGGAGACTCAGATCCTCATATTACCCAGACTCTAGGTTATTCACTATACATTACGTATGTTGGTCAAATCCATATGTAAATACGGGGTATAAAAGGCAACAGACTCCCGAGCAATCCTAGGTGCCTGTAAGATGCTGAGCTCTTTCTATTTTTCAGATAAATCTTTTTTATACAAATGATCCAGTATCGCCGGAGTCATCTCTTCAGTTTTCTTCACATAACCAACATCGAATAAACAACAAAGACAACTCAAGCCAGTCTCGTTATGATATTAACTAGTGCCAGGCTAAAGGTTAACCCCTTTGGACTGGCACACAGCAGCTGTATTTTTCCCTTTTGCTGTTTGGTCTGTGGTTAGGAATGAAGCATGAAGTCTTTTCCTTGAACTCTAATTTTTGGCGCATCCAGCACAAAATTACAAACACTTTTGGTAGATGAGACTTTTGACTTACTGGATATTACACTGTTTTTAAAAGCAAGTGCATTTTCAAACCGTTTCTTTGAAGCATCCACATTTTTAGGAATTTGTCTCTCCTAAGGTACCAGTTTTATCTGGTACATTCCTGTTTTGTCAGCTGGTGGGAGCTTTGTGTCAAAAACCTTTACATGCTAAGATATGAAGAATAACTTTTGTTTTGTTTTGGTTTTTTTTGCCAGTGCTCTCAGTTGCTCCCTCTCCGTTTCATTTGTTCTGCACAGTCAGATGTCGGGGCTCATTTTCCTCCTAAAGACGAAGCCATTTTCTGCATTTTTATCTGAAGTTAGAGAGGCATTCCTTCACAATTGGGTTTATGTCATGCTGTTTTTTGTTACCTGATAAGAAATGAAAATAAGGAAATAATCCCTCAAAAACATAACCATCTTCTGAGGCTGGATATGCATCACATCATGGTCTTAATAAACACAAATTCAGACGAACAAAGGAACCAGCAGCTGTAGATTGCAAATTAACAATCAAAAGATTTGTCACTAGGCCCTTATTTCTGCTCTTGAGCTTAGGTCTTATTCTAATGAAATTAAGTCAAACTGTGACAAAATTTTCATAAAACTACCAGACAGAAAATCAGGTTTTTTCCACAGGTCGTCACTCTGATGAACACCTAATCAGCTATAACCTGGAACACTCTGCTTACCACTGCACCTTTGTCAATAACTCATTTTTATTATTGTTAATAATTTATATTAATTTTTCATATTTAGGACCCGAGCCCAAGCCAGGGGCAAGGGCCCTATTGTATCTGCACAGTTTCTTTCTTATTCTTTGTTTCTTTCTTATTATTATGTCTCTTTGAGGCTTAATTTGACCCCCTAAACCTGCTCAAAAACTCACCAAATTTGGCTGCACATCAGACCTGGTGAAAAATTTGATAAAATGCAAAAACCAAACCCCTCAGTACAAAAATGGGCTCTGTAGCGCCACCTAGGCTCAGAAAAGCACCCCCTGCGGCCCACAGGAACGTCACAGAGACACGGGAGGAAAGCCACATTGTAGTACTCATCAAGACCTAAAAATCACGCATCAGGCTAAAATCAACAGGAACTCTAGAAATTGCAATTCAGTCCCCAATACACACAAAGTATAAAAGCTGAGAAAGGGCTGAGAAAACTCTCAAACTAAAACTGTCATAACTCAAAAACGCTACAAGATAGCAAAAACATGTAAATACAAGACTTAAAGATCAAAGTCTCGTGACTCTTTTGAAACTTTAATGAAGTTTGTAGATAAAACTATGTTGACACAGCGGAAGCTCAAACAGATGTGGGTTTCACTGCTTTCTCCATTGGATTGAATGAGAGAGAAAGCAGCAGAGAGCAGCAACCTCCTCCTTGGATTTCTCCTCTGCTCTGCTGCCCTCTGCTGGTCATGTGTGCAATACACACACATTATTAAACCTGACAGGCTGCACACAAAACGCTAACACTACAACTGTCACAACTCAGAAACAATACAAGATAGCCGATACACATAACAGGAGAAGCTGTTACCGGAGTAACATGCCCCCTGTACACAGAGGGTGGATGAAGACGACTGGAGACGATAGGAAAGTTAGTTTTTGTTGGTGTTGCATTTATTTAAAAGCAAACTTAATAAAAAAAAAAAGATACTGGTCATTTGGTTCTGTTTTGTTGTGATTTTTCTTTGTCTTGGTCTTGTCTCGGTCTCCACCTGCAAACGTCTCGGTCTCGATACTCTCTAGTCTCGATAATGTCTTGGTCTCAGTTGGTACGGTCTTGACTACAACACTACTGGTTAGTAGTGTGATAAATATTCATCTGCCTTAGTGTTTTAAATTACTACTTGTGGATGATCTAAAAGTCAAAGTCAAATTCCATGTATACAGATTCTAATTATTTGGAGTTGCTACTATGACAAGTCCACATGTCTGATTATTATTTTAAATATTACTCAGCAACAAAACAGGGAATTAGAATTGAAAACCTAAGAATGAGAGAATATTTGCTTTGCTTCATAGCAAACTTCATCAATGGATAATTTAGCTGTTATTCTAAGATTAACAGATGGTTTTGAAAATACATCTCAGGACTATTTGTACATTTCGGATTACTGGTACACGTAACACCTCTGTTGTGTCCAATTTCAATAGAAACACAATCAAAGATCAGACCTCAAATGTTAACATTACACACAAAATAAATTCAAGTAAAAAGTGGCACCTTATTTGTCCAAAATAAAAACAAAAACCTTTTTTCTGCAGTTTCTTGGGAGGAGACAGTCTCTCCGTTTCCCACCAAACAACACAGCCACAGCCTCAGGTTGTTCTTATGAAGTTAAAGACATCAATGCAAAGAACCAGCTTCTCCTGCTCCTTCATCGACTGTGTAATCTTAACAACTCCTCATTGATCTGCCTCCCACTGACCTCTTCTGATCTCCTCTTCCACACCTCTGCTTTTTAAACCAATTAAGCTCACGGCTCCACCTCCTGAAAGTCTTCGGCTCAGGTACCATTACAGGAAGTATTATTTGTAGATTTAATTTGAAATAAAAACATCAAGCCTTGTTTCTTCAGAATTCGGAGAAGTAATGTTTTTCCTCCAGACTGTTGTAAAATCAGTCCGATGGGAAATACGATGGAAACCCATGTAGACAGATTTAAAATAGCAGGCTTCACTTGTGAGGAGATTCCAGTCACATAAAACGTCAATTTCCCACTGACAAATCCTGTTCGTGCAGTTTTTCTTATCATATATGGACAGTATTTCTTATCATCAATACTTTGCAGAGTAGATTGTATGCATTTACCCATGTCCTTATAGTCCACACAGTTTTAAGTCAGTTGAACACTTCGTCTAAGATTTCATAGCAATCCATCGAATAGGTTTTTTTTCTCAGTCATACACAGTGTCTTCTAGCCCCCCTCCCCAACAATCCTTCACCTGGTTGCCAGTATTAAGACTAGTTTTGCCTAGTGTGTTTTTTCTGTGTTCACAGCCAGTTGCCAGTACAGTGTCGGACTCATTGCCAGTCACTTCTCCCACTACAGATCAGCTGAGCTTACCTTGATTCCTGCCTCCCACCGTCTCATCCCACAAAGCCTCGACTTTCCCCTCCTGCTGTGTGAGATGTGGTGTGAGATCCCTGCTCTCATTTTGTGGAATAAACTTATTAAGCCTTCACAGTGGTCAAGTGTGCTTCTGGATCCATTCTGGTATTAAATGAGACCTTTACAAAGATCTGAACTGGAATTAAAATAAAGCTGTGTGGGATTGAAGAATGCTTCGCTGTGCAGTGTGTGTTTGAATAATCATCCCCAGGTGCTCATCGGAGCTAATCATTACTACTGTAAGTCCTGAGCCTTTATTTCAGATCCAGTTCTGATTTCAATCTCAAATCTCAAACTCCTTATACCTGGACCCCCAGGAAAATCTTCTAAAATGACCACAACGAGCAGCAGCACCTTGAGGAACATGTTTGCTTGTGGCTAAACGGTGGATTTATTAACAATAGTAAAGCAACTACACTGTCTGCACTGTCCCTGAGGACAGCTGTGTGGAGGACAAAAAAAAAAGACCGGGGTGTAGGAAGTGACCAGGAGACAAGCTGTTAACAGCTCTGTCTTGTCAAATGTATGGTGTACTTACGAATTAAGTTCACTAAGAAATTTTAAACAGCATACAAACTGAAAGAGAGGCGAACTCGAGAAAACCTACAAAACCTGACTGGAGTGGAGATCTCTCTCGTCACATGCACCGCGTACGTTACGAAATAAGTTCACCATCCCCCTTTTCCACCAAACAAGAACGGGTACTCGGTCTGTGCTGGTGCTGGAGCTGGTGGTTAGTTGATTCAGGTCCCGTTTCTCCTATGAACCCGTTTGCTTTTCCACTGGCAAGGAGCCAAGTTGAGGTCAGTACATCACTGCATAGGAAGCCGGTTCCCAACAACGGGTCGTTAGCAAGCTAGCTGCTGCTAACAAAAATATTTTTTTCAGCAGATATTGTAGTTACAACATGATTGAGTTAACAAAGCAGTGTTGCATTGCTACGTGTGGTATTTATTCAGTTTTGGGAAGTCACGATGTCCTGCTGGTCGCATATGACGGACTGCAGTTAGTTACTCAATGAGATTTTCATTTACGGATACGGATAGTAATAAAAAATACTTGTGTCCCGCTCCACCTCGGCAAAAATGCATTATCCGTAACGAATACTCATTTGAACCGAGTATCCGGCTCATGATACCCTTTAAAAGTTGATGATTTGGACCATCTACTACTCATGTTTGATGCATTTTAAGCCATTTGGGACATCTGACTAGACTGTATGTCTAAAATCCACTGACAATATCTACAGTGGGGAAAAGGGATGTGTTCTCCAATGAGGTGCTGAGGCAGCAGTAGGAGACTGGTTTTGTGAAGCGTCGGATTACACTGATGGTGCTCATCAGAGTGGTAAATGCAAACATTTCAAACAAGGAAATAAAACACACAAAAAGGAATCAGTGATTGTAGCTGCATCCTCAGGTCCGTTATTTTCTCCATGGCCTTTGTCACACATTGAATTAAGATTGTGATGCAATGCTTTCTTTGGAAATCTGATTGAAGTAATTTTGTCCACATTACAACTCAGAGACCAAGAAGCACAAACAATCTGAGCAGGAGTGGAGAGAGAAAAACTCACCCTTGTGATTTCGAGCAAGCACTAAGAATGCTGGGAAATAATCCCTGGGCTGAGCTGAGCAAGAGTGTGTAACAGCTCCTCCCAAACTCTGCACTGAAACCACCTGAGGCTCCATTAAAGCTGCTGTTTATCATCCAGGTGCAGAGCGAAGTGAAGCAGCTGCCTGTTGGGATTTCCAGAAAAATAAGTCAGAGCACCTTGGAGAGCTGAGTGTGTGGGCCTGTGGAGTTTAATATGGAGAGCATGAAACTCAAATCTCCCATTAGACATAAACACTCCTTCAGATTATTGTGTTTGTTCTAGTGATGATGAGGTCAATAACTGGGTAATTACATGAAAAAAAAACACATGCTTAATATATGAGATTGTTTGTTCAGTCCTTTGAAAATGGAGCATTGCACCTTCATATATTAACTTAAATCTACAAAGAGTTTTTTTTTGCCTCTCATTCACCCATTCATACACACACAGCAACCATTCAGTGAGCTGCTGTTTGGAGGAACTCAGGTTCAGTGTCTCGCCCCAAGGACACTTCAACATGTGCACAGGAGCAGCTGAGGATTTGTGGATGATCTTTCCTGCCACCTGAGCCACAGTCGCCCCTGTGGGAGTCAGGTGGGAACACTGAACCAGCATCCATGTAAAGTACAGTGGAGACAGTTTTGTTTCAAGTTACATAAATAAAATTAAGATTTAAGTGGAATAAGTAATTACCCCTTTGACTGTCTGCTCAACCATTTGGTAGAGTACATTTCAAATGACTGTATCTTATTTAAAAATGTGTTGAACTTAATTTTTTCAACATATTATAGTTGCATAGGAGTTTCTAAACACAGCTCTGTAACTTAATTCACCACTTTTTTTTTATCAGGATCAAATAATTTTCTAAAAGTATGACTCTACCATCAACTGCCAAATCAACCGTTTGGTGCAGGTAAAGATGCGAGGCTGATGTAATTTAAATTCATCATTGTTTATTGTTATTCATTGCTGTATATATCAGCGGTCCCCAACCTTTTTTGCACCACGGACCGGCTTAATGTTAGCATTATTTTCACGGACTGGCTTTCAAGGTGTGGCAGATAAATACAGCGAAAATAATATAACACGACTGGCATAAAAAGTTGTCCTCTTACCCTTTGCAAAGAAGCTCTCCAAAGACGTTTGTATTTTATTCAATTCTGCTAGTTTGCGGGCTTTTTTTGGCTAACGTATCTGACGTTATCTGTAATAGGTGATACGTTTTATCACGTGACCGAACGTATGGACGTGTCAAGAGGCAAAAGGCAAAAGTGAAGCTGAAGAGAATCCTGTCGTTCCTTTCAAAATAAAATGTCTCTCAGACTCTAATAATCAACACAACGGAAGTTATATTTTTATTTATTTTTTCTGTGTGGACCGGTAACAACTGCCCCCACAACTGCCGGCCCAGTGGTGGGGGACCACGGGTATATATGATACATTTATGTTATTCTATTGCATACATGTGCTGAGGGACAAATATAATTTGTTCTGTTTATTTCTGTTGATTTTTTCAAGTTGTTTGTATTTATATATATTATGGGATCAAATTTGTGTCAGTAGGAAGTGAATTTGAATTCTTTATATCTGAATGTGAATCATTCATTCTGAACCTGAATTGATCGGTTTGAATAATTGCTTTTAAATCTGAATCTGAAAGGTCTAATTTGAAATTGAATCTATTGGTTTGAATGTGTATCACAATACATTTGAAACTGTAGTTCATTCAATTCAAAAATTCAGCTCCGTAATACACTTCTACATTTCAGTTTCACTTCTCGCAAATACAATTTCAGTTTTGTAATTCATTTTTTTGTGCCACACATCCGGGGCCTTGCCTCAGGCAGAGCGAGTCGAACACAGATGGGAAGACGCCGGTTTTACGACAGCTTTACGCTGCAAATTCTGGCAGGAACAATGTCCAGCGAGCAGCAGTCCAACGCTCAGGTTTGTAAAAATATATAAATAAATCAGAACATGTATGAGAGGAAGCGTCATGTATGCATACAATATGATATTAGCCAGGGCAGCTCCTTGCAGGTATGCTAGGTATATACAGTCTGTGGACTTTAGCAGCAGCGGCTAATGATAGCTCAGTGTTACCCCTTTTCCACCAAACAAGAACTGGTGCTAGGTCCCTGCTGGTTCTCCTATGAACCAGTTTGCTTTTTCACTGGCAAGGAGCCAAGTTGGGGCCGCGTCACCGTGCAAAGCGCACCCTCGCTGTAATAATGTTTAAATGGAGGAGCTGATCGTGTGTCCCTGGTTTTACATATCCAGATCCAGAGCCAAAACCTTTTTTTCAGTACTCTACTCTGCTACTATCGCTAGTTGTGTTTCCAACAACCGTGCATAGGTCCCTATGTTCCAGGTGGTGCAATACAGTGTGGAGCACAGTGCAGATGGCATCATCAGTTGATCTGTTGCTCCTATAGGTAAACTGATGGGGGTCCAGAGTGGGTGGAAGGCAAGCCCTGATGTGATCAAGCACCAGTCTCTCAAAGCACTTCATGATAACAGGCGTCAGTGCCACTGGCCTGTAATCATTAAGCTCAATCACAGCAGTTTTCTCAGGGACTGGCACAATGGTGGATGTTTTCAGACACTTGGGAAAAGAGCATTGCAATAGCGACAGGTTGAAGATATTGGTAAATACCTCAGCTAGCTCTGCAGCACACTCTTTGAGAACCCGCCCTGGTACCCCGTCTGGGTGATTTGGATGGCCTTACAAGTGAGTGCATTTACATTACATTTATATTATATGTAAGGTTTTATAAATACAAATCGTAGCCTCCATTTATTGGATATGCAAATGTCATCCAATGCTGTTAAAGTATTTTGTTGTTTGAATACTTAGGGTAAGAGGTAACCAAGGGGTTGAAAATGTTGAGATTGCCCAGATGATGTTCGCTGTGAGAGGTACAGGATGTGGAAGCTTCATTAGCG
>OOFC01018118.1:0-12555 GCA_900323345.1 Pseudochromis fuscus
GCGGGGGTGGGTGGCGTTGGTTGGTCTGGTTCTGCACGGGCAACCACGGTTTCAGCTTAACCAGGGTCTTACACTGATCCCTGCTCCACATACGGATGCACATGATGCTGAGCGTAGGAGGCCGCCATAGACACACAGAGGAGGACTCCTCTACCGCCACCGCCGCCACCACTGTCATGTCACCGTGTCACCTGCCGCCGCCGCTGGTTTACAGCCAGGTCGGCACGCAGGGTCAAAGTGGGAATATTAATGTCAAGAGCACCACGTCCAGGCCTTTAAGCCCCAGGTAAACATCCAAATCCACCGCGTTACGGCAAAAATGGATTACATTCGCCATTGTAATCTTCGGCCTCGCGAAGATTATTACCCTCCAAACACTCGCACATACAATCTGTTCAATTTCACCACGCTGACGAAGCCAGCGCTGCCAGATTGAGCGTGGCGCTAACAGTAAATGTGCTGAAGGAAAGAGGGGAGATGTATATCAAACATCTGTCCAATGGCGAGCGAGCACATGGACCGTGTCCTTGGAGGGGGGGCGGGGGGAATGAAAATCTTTTGAAGTAAATGATGACATCTTGTCTGAACATCGTTGATCCATTTATGACGTTATCAAACTATCGAGGTTCTTTATTATTGTCTTAATGTAACGCAACACAAAAGACTGCGCGACATGATCAAGGTTACGCTGGGCACGCTGGCGAGGGAGCTTTAGATGGGATTTCAAAGATGGAACTGTAATAAAGCACAACTACATAGCTTTCCATCTGCTGTGGCATTTAAAACCTGCTGATCACGGCCCCCGCTGATGTTATAGACTCGGGGAAATCCAACTGCTCGGTTCAGCTCCACTTCCCTCCTGAATATTTAAATCCTTTAATGCACACAGATACCATCCAAAGCCTGAATACCCTTTGATTGATTCCTCTCGCAGCGAGGGGGAAAATTTACAAGACGTTTAAGGACCCTCCTCGCCTGCGCCGTCCTCGAAGCCCTTATTCAGAGACAACAGTAAAGATCACGCCAGATTTACTGGGATTTCACCTGGACAGGTTTTCATCTCGCGGCCGATCAATCACCTGTCGCGTGCGGTTTACGTCGAGGCGTGCATGTCTTAAATATGTCTGCAGCGCCACTGTGAAGCCAAAGGGTCCGTGACAGAAACCAATATCGCTGAGTGAGCTGGTTTGATGTGCCTGTGTCTGCAGGGGTCAGCAGATAAATCTCTACAGGGTTGGCCCGCAGAGTCTCCTCCAGTGGTGGCCAGCCTACGTCACCAGGAAAAACGGCGTGAAACGTCAGCTCGGTCTTTTTTTTCTTATGGCAAGCTACCATTTATCACACGGCCATAATACAGAAAACTGTTCCATAAAGAAAGGAGCGGTAAATCAAAAGACAGGTTTAGAGATGGCTAAAAGGTGGAGACCTCTCCTCCCAGCTGCTGGAGAGTCGCTCGCTGCAGGAATTAAAAAATCCTGGAAGCTGACCTTCAGAAAAATGGAGCCATATTTTGTCCAAATGAGTCTGAAACAGCCCCTGCAGTCTCTGCACCTTTACTGTCCACCTCTATTCATGTTATCCATGAAAACAGACACAACAACCAGAGCTCAAAAGGGAAGTAAATGCAGAATACTCCCAACAACCACTAGATGCTGACTCCACAAAACTCCAACTGACTTCCATTCAAAAATCCTCATTTTCAATCCTGAAATATTCAGTCAATACATTGTCTCCACAAGTTGTTCTGATGTCTTTAGATAAAGTCAACTCTTCTTCTCAGTGATCTGGTGGAACATCTGAAAATCATTTCATCATTAAGAAGACATTAGGCTTCAAAAAGAGGAAGGTGTAGGGGCGTGGTTAGTTTGATTGACAGGTCTGTACTCCAATGAGAGCAGCGCATAACTCCAGACTCATTGGACGGTGTCATTGGGTTCAAGGGTCAGACCCGCCTCCTCACTACTCCATTCATATCCAAATATGGTCACTTGTGGCTCCAAACAAACAACATGGCGACGTCCAAATACCAAACTCCACAAACCAGCAGGTGATGTCACGTTAACTTTTATCTGCTGTGGTCTGTGGTTTTATGTCACCTCACTTTTTTCTGCAGTGATAATCAACATGGTGGTTTAGCATGAATTTGCACACAGTTAAAATTAAAAACAAAAACATACTTTTTTGACATAACACAAAAAACTTGATTTGGTTTGTTCAACAAGGTCCACTTATATCTGTCCACTTAATCCCTAACAGATGATTTGTTTATTCAACGCAGGGCAGAATCCCAGTTAAAGAAAAGACACTGAAACATTGTTTTTATCCAACATGTTATGGTTGTTGTTTTTTATTTTTTAAGGTAAAAACAGCAATATACTGACTAAAAACTACAAACTTCTGGATAAAAACAGTTAATCTTGGTGGGTTATTTAGTCCATTATTGACCCTGTTCTGGGTTAAAACAACCCAAAATTTCTTATTGTGTAGTTACTGTCATTATTTTGAGAGACATGCAGCCATGAGACAAAATGTTTTATAATTTTATTAAAACTGGAGAAGAAGAAGAAATCCGTAAAAGAGTGAGAGCGAGACAGGATGTTTTCCCATCGTGCAGCAGAATATATTCATCGTCATCCAACAGGAGTATTGCACCATATGATGATATTTTACAACATGACCCTCCAGCGTCAGTCTCCAGAAACATGTTCATTTATTTCCCAATACAAACTCCTGCAAACTGTTCTTTTGCTCCTTTGTCTTTAACTTACTGCCTCATTGCTTTTTCTATATATTTCTTTTCACTGCTCCGTAAAGGACAAGCAGCCGATTGACTTCACGCTTCGCTGCAGCTTAAGAGAACGAAGTAAATGTGACTTTGCATCTTATTCTTTGTGGAGGTTTTTTTTTTTTTAAAGCTACTGGGCGATTAAAGTTAATCAAATGTATTGATTTCAGGTTTAATCTGTTACATGCTATTGGAGATCCACACCTAATGAGACTTTTACAATTGATCTACTTAACAAGTAAACACAAAAAAAGATGTAATATGAGCAGAAGAAGTGAGAGAGATGAAGACGACTGCAGCTTCATGAGGAGATAATTAGAGGAGAGAGGTACGGGAACACAGTCTGTTTGGCAGGTGATCTGTGGAAAGTGCAGCAGAGAACAATGCCAGCAAGATGTTCTTCAGCGGTTCTGGGATTATGAGCCGTTACAGATGAGAGCAGTTTTAGTTGTTGTTTTTTTTTGTTTTTTTCTGCATTAAAGTTTGATTAGATATTTGCAAACTTAATGGCACGGATGCAGGAGTTGTTTGTGTGCTCTGCTGCTGCTCGGTCCCGTGGAGGTTTGCTAAATTCAGCTTTTGGCTTCGGTTTTTGTTTCCTGAGTGTCTCAACTTCACAGGTCCTGAATGAGCAGCTAACATGCAACTGTATCTCACTTTTATTGGAAGATAAAGTTTCATCGGTTATTTAAAGCACACACTGAGCCAGTAAACTAAGAAACATTTATTAGGATGTTTCTGCTGATGATTAAAGATAAAATAAAAATGAACCTGCTTAGTACATCTGTAACATTGTGGTTTTATCTAAATAATAACCTACACTGTCAGACTGTAAATCTAAATAATTAGTAATTATATAATAATAATAATTAAAATACAGTTTGTATGTTTATATTTAATAGAAATCTTGTGTCATTTTTGGCTTTTTAATGTTTAATGAAGAATATTTGCCCTAATGAAACAAAGCCAATAAAAACACATTGATTCAGTGTTAATATAAGAATAGTTTACAAATTACAAGTTGAATTTCTTAAATTAAAACAATTTGAATTGGTAATATTATGATTTTATTATTTGTGAGCGTAATGTGTTTAAAAGTTTATATTTTTGTCAAAATAAAACAACTTTATTTTACAGTCACATACAGTTACACTTTAAACTTTTTTTTGACTTAATTGGTTATTTATAGATAAACAGTCATTTATTTCAATCTTATTTCACATAGCCTAATTTTTAATTTTTAATAGTTTCATGTATTTTACAAAAGAGACAAAAATCTGATTATTGTAATTTTACAGAAAAAAAGCTATAAATTTTTTTTTCATTTTTTTACTTTTCACTTTACTGTTTTTTAATTGTTTTTTTTTAACTGTGCTTTATGAAAAAACTATCTGAAGTGTAAAGTCTACTTACAATAAAAATGTATTTACAAAACTCCGTAAAACTTATATTTATCTGAATATGTTGGAGTAGTGAGTCAGTGAGTGTGACGCCACCATGAGCCCCGGTGTATTGGCAGTAAGTGGCCTCCGTACGCTCTGGTGTTTGTTATCTGGTCTGGTGCAGTGGAGAAACTGGTTAATTAACTCCAGCACCAGACACAGTGGAGCTGAGCCAGCCTCAGCCTTATGAATACAAAGACCAGTTGCTGTCTTAATGTGCTTGAATACAACTCTAATAGAGCCAACAGTGCATTTGTTGCTGCGCTGTGGCCTATAACTGATGTTACGCGGTGTTTTAGAGGGCCGGACGCTTATAAAACAGCCAAAAACGATTCATCGAGAAAGCATAAAGAGAGATTTGGCACCGCGTCAGATTCTTGTTTTCTGCTTTCTGAACAAATGTCCCAAGATCAGACAGGGATAACAGTGATAGCAAGACATGCTGCTTTATTTATGATGATAATCTGGCTTAAGTCCACTGGATATAGTCTGATTCAGCATTCGCAAACCGGCGGGTCAGGACCTGCGGGGAGGAGTTAGCGATCGGTCGCGCTGGGTAACAAGTTATCTGTGATTTTGGCTGCAGATATTGTTTTGTTTATCACAGATGGGTCATGAGATACTTAAGATGGATCACATTCAGACCAGTGTGTAGATTTGTTGTTTTTCTCTGTGTATTTACAGCTTCCAGCCTGAAAAACACTTTTGATTTTTTTTTTTTTTTGGCAGTAGACTGTGACCTGTGGACAGACGCCAACTATGTCAAACTGTGGGTATTTTTGGATGCTGATTTTTATTTTTTTTTTACCTCATTTTGCTCTCACTGTACTTATGATAATGATGAATCTACAGATTAGTTAAAAGGCTGTGGATTTTAGGAGATTAGCATGGCTGGATTTTTTATTTTTTAATCAGAGCTTAGTTAAACATATTATACAGGTGAAGAGGGTTGTGAAGAGTCTTTGCTGTTTGTAAGTGTGAAGGTCAAATTATCAGTTGTTTTATGGGCTGTGTATTTATTTATTTATTTACTGAACTGAAACTGAGACAGCAATGACTGTTTATAGACTGGACGAAGCTAACGTGGCGTCAACAGTTGGTTGAAGGGAAGGGAGGGAGGAGGAGGTGGTTCACCAGTGAATAAACTCCAAACCATCTCTAAATCATTGGAGACCAGATCTGTCAATCAAACTGTTCGAGCCCGATATGTAACAACGTTATTAAAAAAAAAAATGCAATAAAACCCAAAATGTAATAACTGGTCGATTATGTAACAAGATGTTGAGCCCAAAAAGTAAAAACTTTACCCAAAATGTAACAGCTTCTTACATTTTGGGTTTTATTACATTTTTTAAATGACATTTCGGGCTCTGCGCTTTTGTTACATTATTGACCAGTTATGACATTTCAGTTTTTATTACATTTTCAAGACTTTGTTACATTTTGGGTCACTGTTACATATCAGGCTCTAACACAAACTAACCACACCCCTAACTCCTCCCCTTCTCCTTGATGAAATAATGAAATGAGGCAAAGAGTTGACTTTAACCATCACAATGACTTGTGGAAAAAAATTATTGAAATTATTGAGTATTTCAGGATTGAAAATGACCATTTTTGAATTGAAGTCACTTGAAGCCAGCACCTTGTGGCCGTTGGTGGTGTTGCACTTTTTTTGTATCTCCGCATTGGCTTCAATTTTGAGACTTGGTTGTGGCGTCCATTCCTATAAACAGTCTATAAATCCAACCAGTCACAGCCCCTACAATCCCCAACAAGTTAGAAAGCTGGATCTAACCTGGAGAATCAGTGCTGAGATTGTATGAATACAGTGCTGACATTACATACTGACAGGATATAATTACTTCTCTTCACTACGAGCACAAAATACCAAAACATCTTACAGTAATGGATACTGACATGTACGAATACTAACGACAAAACAATTACGCGCTGAAGTTTTGCCTTTTCAAAACCTTTCCAGTCCACTTTCCACTTTAAATCAAGTCTATTCTTGACACTTTATGTGAAAGTTAATTGGCAAACGCTGCATCAATTTCACGGTCAAACAAACCCACAAAACACATTCCTGACCAGACATAAGGTTTGCATGTTTTTTATACAACCCTTAGGACAAGACCTGATATGTCCACACTCTTAGCATTGTGAAAATATGTAATTTTACAGGAGCAACTAAAACAATAGTTAAGCAATTAACTAAAATAGACTGTAAACTTACATTGAATAACCCCAACATCTCCAGGAGTGCAGGACAAACTGATTTTTCTTGTTGCAACATTGCCTCTCTAAATCTTTCCAAGTAAGCAACTGAGAGACAATCCAGTGTTGTCATTTAAAAATCTTCAAATTTAGTTGGAGAGTTAATCAAATGATTGTGTTCATCCAAGTTCCCTCTGTGTTCAAGGCTTGGTAATTACATATCATCTGTCATAACCCAAACAGAAGAGTTGTATAAATAAGTCATCGACCCCAAAACATGTTGAAACATCATCTCCAGAGGATCTAACTTCTGCATCGTGATCTATTTCTGTTAACAACAGGTTTGTAGGCGGGACAAACTATTTACAGCAATCTGATTGGACCACTGAAACACAACAAAACACCATAGCTAGCTAGCTAATGTTGCTACCAACAAACAATCAAGCAAACTACTGATTACTGCTCCCTGTCGTGTTTTCTGGTGGTAATCTGAACTGCAGATTGATTGACAGGTGGATGGAATGATCCTATTGGTTGAAACTGCTCCAGGAAAGGTGGCGAACAACGACGTCAAGTAAGTTAATTAACAATGTGACCAGCGATATTTGTCATTTCAGGTCAAAGTTTCTCCAGCTCGTCTTGTCTAAACCTCAAATCGACTCCCTCCCTTCAAAAGTCTACAAAGCTGTGTGGGGGATATAAAAGTATATAAAAGCACATTTACTGTATTTGAAAACAACTAATGTCATTTTTGGGGGAGGACAGCTGGTAAAGGAACAATCCAAGATATTTTCAGTTCTCAACCCGAGCAACAGAGCAAATAACTGGACAGTACAGTGAATATGAACTCTTCTCTCAGTCAATTACACAGCTGTGCAGTTTAAGTGGATGGGAGGTGGAGCACAAGGTGGTGGGGAGGTTGGTTTAGATAAACTCATATCAGTTTCTGTATAATTCCTGTAAAGGTCGCAGGTTGAGGGATGGAGTGACCGTTTGGACCGATCAGCAGTTTTGCTGATAACGACACCGAGGAGGACGAGTTTATCAGCGTGTGAAACCACAGATGCGTCAGGCTTGCACATCCATGCACGGGCGTATTGATCATGTGGCGGGAGATGGGACAGGTGCTCGTTGTTAAACAGCTGCAGCAGCAGCGGCGTCACGCCCGGAATATAAAAGCTGTCATTAAACACTGCGTCGATCGGGCTGCGCACACTTCTCGGCCAGATGTATTTACCGCTGCAGACCTGACGTTAATGAGCCGGATCAGGAATCAGCTGGAGGAGGTGCCACCTCAGCAGCGAGTCATCGATACACGGCAGTTTTATCACAACTCATATGGTCAATATCAGCTGGTTAATAAGATGGAAGTTACAGGATGCATTAAGATTTAAATATATATTGCAAGAACATGAATGTGCTGCGTCAGACTTTCAATTAAAAAACAGGGAATTATAATCTTAAGAAATCCCAATGTGTAACATCACAATTCACATAATAATCTACGCTACATGTGCTTTATAATGCCCTCATATTCTCATCGCTGCATCTCTGTAAGTGTCAGTGTGTGCAGGAAAAATTCAATTCACCTTATCAACAAAATTCAATTTACAGGAGCAGATAACATGTGCAGGGGCTGGAACATGCAGATGTAGATATCTCTATTATTTACCTGTTCAATTTATCACGACGTGCAGATGTCAGTGGTGAGGATGCAAATAAATAAATAAATAATAATGTCAGAGTATCTGCTCTGAATCAGTCCTCTGCCTGCTGCACTTCCTGAGAAGTGGCAGGTTATTGTGTGAAGGAGCTGCTTCCACCATATGTCACCCACTAGAGGGGGATAAGCACATCTTAAATGTTTGTTACTCAAAGACTAACTATCTGCAGACAGAGGACACACAGACTGTCTGTGGACTGCTCCTGCTGCTTGTTCTCTCATTAAAGGAGGTTATCTCCACTGGTTTCCAGTTCACCCACCTGATCTAAACCACCTTATTTCCATGATTCGCTTCACAAGAACTTAAGGAATAACACTGTGAAGTTCTATTAAAGGTGCTGTGGGGACAAATATGTCCACACCATTGACTGTATAAAGAAAGGACAAAGATAATGTGACATCACCCCTTGGTTTGTGCATTTTGAAGTCAGGAGTTTGTTATTTAAACGTTGGTTTTTGGAGCCAGAAGTGACCATATTTGGATGTGAAGCAAGGAGTGAGGAGCCACTTGTACATCAATGGAGATCAGAGCTGTCAATCAAACTACCCACGCCCCTAAATCTCCCTCTTTTAGCCTAATAGCTACTTTTGCAATTTTTGAACTGGAGTCAGTTGGAGCCAGAGTTTTGTGGAGGAAACATCTAGCCGTCGGGAGTGTTGCATTTTTTTGCTCTTCTACAGTGGCCTCATTTTTGAGCCCCACTTGCTTTGCTCATTTCTATACACAATCTATGGATACTGTGAATTGAGGTAGAAAGTAAAGGTGTAGAGACTGCAGGAGCTTTTTCAGACTCATCTGGACAAAATATGGCTTCATGTTTGTGAAGGTCGACTTCCAGGATTATTTAATTCCTGCAGTGAGCGACTCTTCAGCAGCTGGGAGGAGGAGTCCCTTAATGACTTGTTAAAAAAAAATCTATTGACAGAGTATTTCACGATTGAAAAGGATCAGTTTTGAATTTAAGTCAAATTGACTCTTTTTTAAACCAGCATCTAGTGGTCATTGGTGGTATAGCACGTTTTCGCACTCCCTCATTGGATGCAATTTTGAAATACAGTTCCTTTCTACACAGTCCATGGTCCACACAGTCTCTTGATGGGGACAAACCTCCCTAACCTGCCCACAGAGTCAGAGCCAGAGTGGGAGTGGGACTATCTGCCATCTCCACACCTTCAGCTCAGGTCACAAGTAATAAAACTAACCTGTAGGTATGTGCTCAAAGAAATGGTTTGTGACTCTGATTAAGAGACAAAAAGACAAAATGCTACGAACAAAAAAGGTTCTAAAAAGTAAAGAAAGTTTTTATGTTGAGGCTGATTATTTGCACCATAAACAGCTTTAAAAATATTTGTATAAAATGCATATTTTCTCTATACAGTTAGTTCTGGTTGAGCATCAACCAAGACAGTTACACTTCTCTAAATATTCACAGTGTTTGTTTTACTCATATTATCTCATTTAGTTATTGTTGTTTTGTTTTTTACCTTTATAAAAATCATGAATTGTCAGAGTATTATTTATATCTGTATTATGAAGCAGGTGCTGAAACTAATGGATTTATGGATTTTGTTTATTTTACAGACTATTTCAGATTTTTAAAAATATTACCACAATTACAAAAATAAAATTTAATGTCGCTTGCCTTTTGTAAAACAACATAACAATAACAATATTTTTAAATAACCATATATTTTCCAATTTTAACAAAATTGTTTATTTCACAGAAAAATACGAATTTATCATAATTTCACAAAAATGTGAAACTGTTAAACTCAAGTTTAATGCTGCTAATACATGTTAATTGACAGATTTTAAACAGTTATTGACATTTTTGCAACAAGGATGTGGAATAAATGTGTTTCGTCGGTTTCACACAAAATTCAAACCAACAAACTTTTTCATAATGATGGAAAATGAGTTTATCTTTATGAGTTTGTTATCATTCATTATTTTATCATTTATTTGTTGTTGGTGCAGCTCCAGGTTTCTTCTTTCTTTACAGTGAATAATAAACTATGCTGTTAATCCATATAAAACAGGATCATGATAAATTAACTGCATGTTTGCAAAGCAGCAATCATTACATAATAATATTCACAATAAGAGTCTAACATGAAATACTAACATGCCCATATATAAAAGGGTATTGGTGGTAATTGGCTGCACTGACTTGGTCTCCAGGTTCACTGTGACTCATCATGACTTCACTTTGTAGCCGAGTGATGACGCAAACAACAACCTGCATCCTGCTCATGGCTCAAACTCCAACATTTACCTCGTGTCTGCTTCACACTGCAATAGACTAAATGTGTTGTGATGATTAAGGACGGATGCACCTTGTCATGTATCCGTCTTATTCCGTCCAAAATCTGTAAAACCGACCGATGTCCACAGCGACTTTTGATCCTCAACATCAGAGTGAAGCCTGCAGCTCTTGTATACACAGGAATGGTTTTGGAGGATTTAGCCTGAGGACAGATGAAAAGCCTCTTTCCTTCGTGTATCATCGTGCAGTTTACAGATTCAGCCGAGTTTCAGGAGTCAGCACCCGGCAAATCTGCGCTGCAACCTGCAGTTCGGCTGCTTCATGGAGCGCTGGCGTCCAAATCTACACATCAGACACAAACTGAACACTCAGCGGCCTCTGGTTATTTCCCTGCCTCGGTATTAAAAGTCATGTTGACAATACAAAGTTATTGATGACTCATTTCCTGTTTGGTTTAATTCCATACCCAGCGGCCCTTTATACGACCTTCATATATCCGCCTCAGCCGTTTCACCATGTTGATTAAACACATGGAAGGTCTGAGGCTCTTAAGCATTTTGACCACGTACGTTGATCCCCGTCAAAGACATTAACCCTAAACCGTTCGACTGCTGCCGCAGCTGAAACAGGCTAATGTCATTGAAAGGGAAAGTGGGAGATGCCCTCTCCCAGTGGGGACTAATCAACTTATAAAATGATTTATGAGGCGGCGCCTACCTGGAGAATCACATGTAGGACATAGCGTGTACAGCTTCCCACGCATGTGTGATGTCTTTTTATTTGGATTTCAGCGTGTGACACGACCGGGGGGAGAACAAGTCCAAGATA
The DNA here is from genome assembly GCA_900323345.1 of Pseudochromis fuscus. Lineage (NCBI taxonomy): Eukaryota > Metazoa > Chordata > Actinopteri > Pseudochromidae > Pseudochromis > Pseudochromis fuscus. The sequence goes on from OOFC01018118.1 coordinate 11,266, forward strand.
AGTATTCTGAAGGCGTCACAGTCATGCACGCCTGCTCGTATACAGCCCACCGGCCTGCCTGTCTGTCTGTAAGGTCTTCTAGGAGGAGCTCTCAAACAGGAAGTAGAATCTGGAGATAAGTGCAGCCACACAGCTCCAGTGTGCCGCGTGCTGTAGCCAAATCTCATGATAAGTTTATACACTACAATCAAGCCGCAGGCCATGACGCCTGGTGGGGATTATCAGGGGATTACAATATATTCACCCCACTGGGATTCCATCACATGGTGGATCAGATCTCTGTGACAGGGGACCAGTGTGCAGCACTCCCTCAGGCCCACGAACACTACTGTGACAGATTTGACAAAGAGCCTAAGTCTGTCTGACAGCCCGACACAAACCGCTGTCTGGCTACGATGTGAATGTTAAACTAACGCTACAGGGTTTGACATCACAGCCACGCCGTCTCTCCTCCGCCACCTTCCAGAGGGCACAAAACAATTAGACTCTTTTTTTTTTTTGGGAAGCAATTAAGACAGTACTGCCAGGAGTTAGTGGTTGCAGTCCAGTCCATTAGTGATGCAATGTTGCACAAAGAGCACGGACAACTTGAGGATTTCAATCCCTTTGTAAATACAGATTTTTCTCTTTGAATTTAAAAATAAAGAAAGACAAAATCTCCCACCCAACAGCATAAATCTTAGGAAATGACACTATGGATGTTAATTAATCAGCACAGGCCAAACCATGCATGCAGACCTTTGGCAGATTAAGTCTGAATGCCTTAGACTGGTGGAAAAAAAAAAAAAAGAAGTAACAGCTTCAAAAGTAATGTCACGGGGGAAAAATTATAAATCCTCTTGTTCTCCATTTGTTGCATTAAACACTGGACACCATCTGTTGGGTTGGACCGCAGAATACAACAGCAGCAGGGTAGCAGCTGCCACCCTAAGACGCAACAGCCTGGCCGCGGCCTTGTGCCGCACGCTGACACACTCTAAAAATACTGCTCCGGCCTCCCGTTAATGGGCTCTTACGCTGTCTTAGTTATGGCGAGCAGACCAGCACGCTGAGCAGAGATGAAGCTAAAAGGTCACTTATCAAAACTCTGAACAAAAGGCGGGTTGATTTGACAGCTGGGATTACTGAGCATTATGACAACATTTCAGAAAGCGAGCGGAGCTGTTCTTTTGTATCTGACATGTCAATCCCTTCTGCTGACCCCGCCCTCCTCTCTGACCCCTCCTTCAGGCAGTAGGTGACTGAGATGGGCGTTCGTCTAGGCTGCTGGAGCGACTCCCCGTGGTGGCC
>OOFC01018121.1:0-23192 GCA_900323345.1 Pseudochromis fuscus
TTTACTTGTTTCTATAAATGTTCTCTCTGACAGCTGGCAACATAAGTGATATGGGTAAATAACCTCACTCTAAGCAGGGCCTAAGTGATTCATGTCCATTAGAATAAGCTTGTCTGTTGTCAGCAGCTCAGTCTGGGATCTTCCAGATCTGGGACATGAGCATGTGGAAAATATTATGGACGCTTTTAAAGGAAAATTCTAATTTAGCACAATCTGGTTCAGGCTCTTGGCTTTGGCCATCCATCTTGTTTTCTGTCTGTAATAATAATGCTGCAATCACAAAGTTAAATTAGGTGATTTTGAAAGATACCAACTTGGTTTGCTGCCGTTTCAAGGGACCTTAATGGAAACTCCTGGAAACATTTCTGCTCATGAGGACTTCCAGTGGGAGCACAGTCTTTACACTTACAGTATGAATAGAAAGAATGGTCACAGTAACTAAAAGCTACAGTGGTGATAGGGAGACCTGAAAGTAATGTGGTCCAGTACTCTGAAACTGAAACTTTCTATCACATCTGATTGTTTTCATCGAAACAAGGTCAGTGTGGTCCTTCAGTATGCTGATATAAGACTGGTCTCATAGAGAGGATGACCTGGTCAGCACCTTAAACTCTGAGGTTACTACAACGCTTTCATTACTGTTTTCTGATTTTGTTTGAAGTTTGATAAAATTATGTCTCTTAAAATGATTTATTGAATACAGGAAAAACCATGGTCATGGTTAAAAAGCAAACAATATCGACTTTTTATTATATATAATAAACCTGAATAAACCTACTGCTTGTTTGTGTGATTATTTTTTGAGCAAGATCAGAGGATGGGATCTTATCTGAGAAAAATCCAGAAAATCACCATCATTCATAATGGACAAACATTTTAAAAAGTCATCATAGATTTTGTTGCAAATCTACATACGTGTGCAGGATGACAACATCTACTATCAGAAACAGTCTGGAGGGGGTTCACATTTTATTTGTGGAGGTAGTAGATCAAAAACAGACACATGTGCATGGATTATGCCTTGGTGGAGGTTTGTGCTCTCTGGGTGCTTTTAAGCAACACAAGTAAAGCTGAGGCCACTGGTGAAGGCCAGCTGTTTGTAAGAGTGTATATGTGTTGTTGAGATGGTGTGTGTTGGTGAAATACACTGCGAGCTAGTGTGAATACACAGAGTATCACAGTTCATGTACACGCCTGTGTTTCTGACGTATGTTCTGCATGGTATATCTGTATGCTGTTTTATGTAATGCATGGGTTTGTGCATGTCCATATAGGAATGTGTTTGTCAGTCTGTGTTGGTATGCGTGTGTGTGCCATGGCTCTCTGATGTGGCAGCCTGCTGTGTGTACTCATTTATGTGTAATGAATGCTTATGAGGGTAAACAGATGGTGTGTTAACATGGTAAAATATGATCTGCTGCCAGACAATATGGTGGCACGCTGGTGTTTACAACACACACATTACACCCTGGGACAGCAGAGCAGCTTTAGAGCAGCCTGGCTTTTCTCAACTGATCTGAGTGGAATAAAAATGCCCTCCACATACTTGCAGTAAAGTCGTTAATTTGCTATTCCAGGCTACACTTCGCTGACAGTCGAGTCTCTTATTCTGAAATCATTGATAAAAATATGATGTAACTTGGCAGAAAACATTTCAACATATTTGAGATGTAACAAGTTGCTGATACTTTAAAATTTAAATGAATAACGAGCCACAGTTGTATTTTTCATCATGTTAGTTTAATGTATTTGTAGCCTGTATTCAGCAAAGTTAAAGCTGCTGTAACTGAGGACTGGGACGGAGCTTTTAGGAAATATTGGACAGTGAAGGGAAACAAAAACAGTAAAGTTTTGGGCCATAAAACTAAAATAATCAACCGAATGACACTAAAAATGCTGCAGAGTTGAAGGCAGCAGCAGAGGTGTTTCATAATTCAGTGCATGTTCAACACTATGAGCGACCCCTTTCACATTACAAGCAGTTATTTGATTCACTGTTAATTGAAAAATATTGATTAGTGCAGCTTTAATGAGTTTCTACTTTAAGCTTGGGTTTGTGGCAGTATTGTTCTTATTTTAAAGTCCCATCAATCACAAAGCACACATCTTGTGGCCCTGGCTGTAAACACTGCATTAGAAAATTGCCATCAGGTTTTGATTTATGGTTTGCTTTCTTTCTGCACTTTATTTTGTAAATAGTCTAAATGAACACACTAGATCAAACTCTGTCAGAATAATATTCTTTTGGTCAGAAGTAGCAGAGTAACTTTGACAACTTTTTAAATGCAGATGGACTTAATCCACTGTTTAGGATCAGGTCTGTGCACTTCTCACTCATTTTTTGGTTTTGAGCTGGAAAAGTCATCATATCATACACACTAATGGCTCTTAGTTGATTTAAAGGGCCAGCATATAATATTCATGTGGATCTATGAGCAGACAGGAAATATAAGATTAAGACTATGTTTTCCTTCATGTATAAATACCTGAAAACAAAAGTGTTGTGTATTAGATTAAAATATGTCCTTTATATCTACATAGAGACCCGGTCCTCTTTCAGGGAGGCGGCCATCTTGGTCTGCCGTGTTTCTACAGTGGCCCAGACCAGACAAACCAAACCCTTCTGCAGGGAGACTTTGCTGTTTTACTGCTAAATTGGCAGCTTGATTTTAGTGATGGATTGGTGTTGCCTTTCCCAGATGGAAATCTCTGATGATTTTTTTGAGAAGACACCCATTGGCAATTTATTTTCGAGCCCAGAAATTATCTTTGTTATTTGGACCTTAAGTATCCAATAATGTTACAGAGATCAGCAGACAGCTGCTGATATGTCACTGTGAAAAAATACATTGTAAAACTGCAATTTGAAGCTTTACCACTAGATGCCACTAAATTTGACTTATATTCTGATAAGCTTTGTATATAATGATTATAATTGTCAAGCTTTCTTTAAAGAGTTTACACTGGGGGGTACACCACAACAAAGGGTGATCTCTATTTTCTCTGTATCAATAGAGCAGTTGTTAAATATTACCTCAGTAGAAGCTTATGGACAAATGAAAGCTCAGCTCCCATCCCCCACCCACACGAAAACACACACTGCTTTCTCTGACCCTGTGACCTCGCCGTCCATGACGAACGACGACAGAGGTGTGACAGAAGAAGCCAGACTAAAGAGTGATGAACAAACCACAGGAGGAGCCACATCTATCAGTCACACAACATTCACACACTCACACACACACACACACACACACACACAAGCAGGTCATGACAGATGGTTCTGCCCACTCCTCTGCCTCTTGTGTGCTCTGCTCACCCAATAATATTCCCACAAATATTCTCTTTTAAGTGCAGCCTGCAATCGGGCTTTAAAGTCTCCACACTATCTTTCAGGAAATAGTCCGAGAGCACAAACCTCAGCCCAGGCATAATCTAACTGCACTGATGCTATAGACTGAACACTGCTGCCCTCTTGAGGTGAAGTAGTATCTTTTCTCCAACAAGATCCCATCCTCTGATCGAGCCCAAAATGTAATCAGTCTGTTTAGTACTTTTATTTGTAATGTCTTTTAAAACATAACCTCCTTGGCCGAGGTAATCTCCTGATCCATTCATCCTCCAACACAACCTACTTTAAGGTGACTCATGCAAACAGATTAGGTGCTGATTTCTTACCATAAGGACTAAGCAGTGACTGAGCAGTGACTGAAACACTAGTCTTCACAGATAATCCTTGTGTCATGTCAGAACCACTTACAGCTTGTCTTTCAGTGCAAGGTACCAGAAATAGCTTCTGTTATTGGTAGCGCAGCTCGTCCTGCACCTCCTGACCACTGCAGCTGTGTTTCAACTTATGCTCAGTGGCCTGCTGATACTCTCGGTGCCCTCTTCTATCTTTACAAAGTCTAACAGTGTGGTCTCCTACTAGTTCAAGGCAACTCCTCACCATGTGAGCCATGCAGCATCACATACAAGCCAGGCCAAACCTGAGAAAGTTGTGGTTTTCACAGCATGTCTTCTTATAAACTTGCTCATGCAGTTAGCTTAATTGAAAAGTACATGTGTAAACACTTTTCTTTCATGAGTTTGTACTTTGTATTTTCATTGTAGTCTATCTGACCTGTTTGTTTTGAATTATACATAAGATTTTTTTTTACATTTTAGAGACATTGCACAGGGGTGTGCTGCTTGGTTGTATACTGTAGAGAGTCCTTTTATACACAAACATATCTGAAACTAATTAGCTGCCTTAATATTTTTAGGGAATGCACTGTATTCTTTTCCCACTGAAGCTCAGGCTGGAAAAAGCTCCTCCCTCATATTCTGATTGGCTGGGCATCGTAACGCACCCTCACCTTGTGCAACCCCAGTTTAGCAACAAATAAACTCATGAGAGGCCGGTGGGGCCTGTCAGACGATGATGGGGTATAAAACTGTTTGTCTTTGAGAGTCAAGATTCCTTTATGTTACTTTGGTGCCAGAGAGGCAACAGGGGACGGCTGTTTACAGTGATTTAAAACAGAAAAACAGCATGGCTACACAGGCTTGGCTGGGCTGCACAGGCCTCTATTGACGGATGCCAACCCAAAACTCGCCCCGGCCTGGATTCTGTCAGCAAACACACTGACAGTGAGAGCTGACAGGGACACACACGTCCACAAACACACACACCCTGCCACCGCGCAATCTGGACCGATCTCACCCCATGTAGCATTTTACTGCGCAATCATCAAAGCACCATTAAATCAGAAGTGACTGCCAATAAAGGGAGGAAATTGCGGGCAGGGATTACGATGTTTGCATGATAAGGGGTGTGTGTGTGTGTGGGGACGACAGGAGGGGGGATGTAATCGGGGGGCGTCACAAGATTTATGTAGCATTTACTGTGGAGCAAGTCGTAAAGTGTAATTACAGGGGGGGTCGACACACCACAGAGCCACAGCCCAGCAGGCAGACTGGCAGGAAGGCGAGGAGACAAGTGATCAAGGCCTATTCATCCACACTGTCTCTCTGTTTGTCTCTTTTTCTGTCTCTGTCTCGCGCTCTCTCAGCAGCTCCAGACCCATAAATCAGCTGCAACAACCCTGAGCTCCAGCGTCAAAACAGCTGAGTCCTGTGACATGGAGAGCTTCCTGGGAACAACACTGTATGGGTGGAGACTGACCGGCCAGCATCACCACAAAAAGCAAAAACAGAGAACAGAGCAACAGGAGATAACCTTGACTTTTTAAAGTGTTCTGTAACTTCTTCTTCATGCTACTCAACTTGTTCATTCTGCTGCTGATCAGTTGACTGTAAGTTATTGGTCTGTTTTGCTGCAGTAACACTTGGAACTTTGTTTTTGATTTTAAAGACTGTAGAGCACTTTGTTTATTAGAACTTGGTGTTCCATAAAACTAATTTTTTTTTACTACTTTGCTTCTGCTTCATCTCAGTCAGATGTTGTGAAACACAGCAATAAACAAGCCATTTCAGGAACACACTAAAGGAAACTCCATTCCTGCCACAATGAGAAGTGACTTCTAAGGAAACCTGACTGTCATCCAAAATGTCAGCACGTCTCTTTTAAGTCCCAGAGCGAGAGTGGAGAGCTTGGGAGTTTGCCTCTTTGCATGTCTGCCGCTGTCTGGGACACGTGGGTTTGTTTACAAGACATTTTGTGTTGATTCTCTGGGGAATGAAGGAGGAGAGACTGTATGAGAGGGAGATGAAGTAAGAGAGCCGCAATTTGCAATTGGGAAAATCCCTTGAGATTTATGTCAATGTTTACCATTCCTCCTCCAGCCCTCTGCTTAAAGAGGGACCGCTTGGACAATAAATCATCCCTTTATAAATGGATGGGACGCCCAGAATCTTTTGAACTGGGCCTAATTTGCCTGGTAGCTTTCAAAAGGAGAGACCCCCCTGAGTTAGTATATGTCAGAGGCCTCAGTGAAGTGCATTGGCATAACACCAGATGTTAAACAGGGTGATGCTGTTTGTGTGTCACTTTCTCTCCCTTTATTCTGTGCTTCTCTTGTTTCTTAAAGAAAATGTCAGTTTTCCATAAAGCTGCCTGTATGGAAGTCCACAGATGACAATACAAACAAGAAGAAAGGGAATCATCAAAAACATCCTACTCGTTTGAATTAGAGGATTAATTCAAAAACTCTAAAATTAGTAACATTACAGAGACGCAAGATGGAAGGAAAAAAAGACATTGTAAGAAACCAACATTGACTGTCCAGTCTCTTTGATGAATTTCAAATTACCATTAAAAACACAGGTTGTGTGTCATTTTTAAATAACTATGGACATATTTACATGTAAGTTCACTTTTTAAAAAATCCATTAAGATGTGTTAAAGTTATTAATTTTTAAAGCATTTGTCCATCCATCCTGTCAAAAGATGTCACAATAATAATAATAATAATAATAATAATAATATGGTCATACATTTGTTGGTAATATAAAAAAACAAACAAACCAACACAGTGAAAATAAGACCTGGTAATAAAAACATTGTATTATTCATCTAAATAAGTGTTTGTCGGTCATTATGCTTCAAACATGAAAACTGATATTTCACTCACTTGAGTTGTTTTATTTTTGTAGGACCCCAAAATATTAGCATCCCTCCACTTCTATACTCTGTTGTATAGTTTCAATATATATCGAGAGTTCATGTAGACAAAGCAAACTTGTGAGAATGTATTTTTTGTGTTTTAACAGAAAACACCTCTCCTCACTTAAAGTGTCCACTGAAGAAAAATAACCAAATCTGAAATCTGAACGTCAGCATGAACCCTTTTATCCTTTAATAGGCCTCTCTAGACCACTCTTTAACCTGCCCACTGCAGGGACCCTGGTGAGGGATCTGGGGTCAGAGAGAGATCAGAGGGGTTATTCCAAGGTCAGCGTCAGTTCAAGAACCCGTTGAGTCCGCCCTTCATCCTCCTCCTCCTCCTCCTCCTTCCCGACACATGAATCTTCTCTCTCCTCCCCCTGTCCTCCCCACCCAGGCCGTCCCAGGCTGTACATGCTGTTTTTCTCTGTTTGCTGTCATCAGTCACACACACACACACACACACACTGCTGGCCCTGCTGCTCAGTAATGTCACAACTGTCAGAGCTCAGAGAGCGAGAGAGCTTTCAACACATAAACATACAGGTAGTGAGAGAGGCAGAATTAACCTGCTGTTTGTGTTGTCATTAGTCTACTGGGTGGCAGCAAAGTCCACACACACACACACACACACACACAGAAAGAAAGAGAGAGAGAGAGAGAGAAAGCTGGCATGTAGACAAAACAACGATCTCTTATTCTGTGGAAGGCCTAAGCTCTTTCAAAACACAACACTCATCTTCTGTCATCAGCCCTATTCTCACACCTCTGCTTTCTCAACACACACAAACACCCACACACCCACACACACACAGACACACACACAATTAGAAAGATCCAGCATCCCAATAACAACAGGCTTGAGGAAGCAGCCATATTTGGGCTGTAGAGCTGCACTGGGGAGGCCTGTGAATTCAATGTTGAATCAAACAACAGCTCAAACCCCGAGGAGCGCCTGTTGCACAATCCATGTCACGCTGAGATCAAGGCTTTGGTATTGCCTCATTAGCAAAATCCCCCATGACACAACTTGCACTTTATGAGCAGCTCAATGACAGATTTGAAACATTTCTGTTAATAAGGATGCGGTGTGCTCCAAATGTCCAAATCTGTGAGAACACATATTGATGTATGGGGAGGAGGTCACACTGACAAAAAGCAGCTTCTCTGATACACAGACAGTGTGGGACAGTGCAGGGCAGGTCTTCAATATCACTCTGCAATACTATCTTTGCCAAAATCTAGCATCTCATTCAACCTTAACTGCTACTGAACACATGGTTTGTTTGGAAAGCAGAGCGCAGTGAAAAGCAGACTTGGAAAGAAAAGGCTTTTGGTCAGTTGGAGAAAGCAGAAGAACAACAGACATGTTTTCACTGATGAATAGTGAACTTGTTTGCAGACTGTTGCCTGCATATTCATTAAATAAGACTTGTTTATTATAAGTAATAGGAAGCAAAAATCCCTCTTTCAGCTCTGTTTTGGGTCTCCACCAACTTCTGAGAGAAACTCTTCAGTGTGAAGTCCACCAGCGATGAAAAATATCTTTTAATTTTTTTTAGATCACATCACTGGTTGTATTGTTCACATGCTTAATAATGTTAGCAAAAAACTGACAAAATTGCATTTGTTTTTATTTTTTTAATCAAAGTTTAAATATATTTGTTTTCTGGTTTACATTAATATCATGTGACATTCATCATCTTAACCAGAGCAATTTCAACCAACAGTATCCACCTGTGACAGGTGACCTGTCAATCAATAGCAGCACAGTTCAGATTACCACCAGAGGACACTGACAGAAAGCAGTAGCAGCTGTAGTAATCAGTACTTTGTTGGCCCAGTATCATTAGTTCTGTAACAAAGTGTAAAGTGTTGATTTCGATTCTGATGTTAGTCGAGTTGCAAATGGTTCAAATAGAAACAAGTTGTTACTGTGTTACAGTTTTTTACTGAATTTGGCTTCAGCTCGGTTGCCAGGTGACAATAAACAAATGTCTGTTGGAGCAGGATCACACTGAAGCCCTAAAAGGACATGGTTAATTATATTTTTATTTTATCCATTTCCCTGTGATAACGAGATAATTTCAGTGGTTTTGTCTAGATCTAGAGTTATTTTTGTCGTTATCTCGAGAAAACAAAGTTTGTTTTTTTGAGATAACCAGAAAGTAAAAATATAGATAACCATGTCCTTTTAGGGCATCCGTAGGATCGTGTTCAGTAGGTTTGTTTTTGTCGTCGACCACAGTCTACGGTGTTTTGTTTAACAATAAAGGATGAAGAAAGTACAGCATGTGTAGTGGCTTCTTTTTAGAGAGACGCTACAGTACATAACACCAACGTTATCTAGTAATGTTAGCTAGGTAACTAGGGTGTTAAACTGTTTAAGTCATCAGCAGGATGCTGCTGAAAATGATGGCACCAGAAACGATTTGTCAGATACAGACAGATACAACAGATAGCCTACGTCCATGTATTGAAATGTGAAATGTGAATGTGAAATGTATTTAACCCAGACTAAGTGACATGTGCACTCAGGCTATATCATCACCGCTCAAGCTTTTTCCTTTCATTATTCAGTGAAATGCATTCTGCTATGACCTAATAAACTGTTTAATTCAACACAATAATTCAATAGTGCAGCACAAAATCATATATGTTTATATAGTGTAAGGTTTGAAAATGATTGGGCTCTTTGTCTAAAAAACATTGGATTTAATGGGATGTGCATCTGCTTGAAATTTCATCATGTGATTTGGAGTACTTGGCCCCCAGACTGACTCACCTGGTCAGACCTCCAGCCGTTCCAGCGGCCTGTCCACAGGCTTATTCAGTTTCCACAAGTGGAGAAGCTCCTACAGACTTTAAGTTAGTTTCCTTGTTTGGTGGTGCAGACATGATGGCTCCTGTGGATTCAAAAACATGGAGCAAAAATGAGCGGTCCAATATCTGCTTTCATGTTATCTTGCAACAAGATCCACTGTATTCAGCGCAACAGTGTTCAGGAATATTTCCCACCACTGCGCAGAACATTATCCTATCACAACCTCATTCGTCAAAATCCAGGGAAACTGTGAAAACAGATCCCTCTCATCTTTCAGTGACACTGTGATTCTGAACATTTCACACTAGCAACAAGGTGAGACACACAATGATGAGGCAAATAATGTAACAAATATTCTAGTGCCGTCCTATAATGTTACTGTTTAATAGAGAAGTTTTACTGTGTGACTGCTTGTGATTGATTGTCTGTCAGGGAAGGTATTCTGTGTCTGCGAGCGATGCCAGGAGACAAGGCCACGACATGAACATGATGAATCCCACACTCACTTAATTGCTGTTTTACAGTTCAGTGACAGCCATCAGCTAAATAAGCTGTCACACGCACAATGTAACGACTGACTGGCAATTATTTTACTCTGGCAAAGAACAGTGGGACGTTTTGTTTTTTTTTACATTTTAACAAGTTTGTGTGATCTTAATGTTTGCTTTATACTCATTGATGAACCAGCCAAAAGGAGAGGCCACATACATGAGTACATGCACCACACTGGAATGATGGTTGCTTTGCTTTAAGCAGTTACAACACAGAATATCACATTGTACTTATATAATAATAATTCTCATAATGATGATGATAATGATAATAATAATATCAAGAGACTCAACAATCTTAACTTTGTTGTTGTGTTTTCTGAAAAAAAGGGTTAAAAATAATGACAAAGAAGAAAACTTGGAATCTAAAATCAAAAACCAAAACAAGAACCACTGATAAATGTGGAAAACCTGAGACTTTTGCAGAGATCATGTGGTTTGGAAGAGGTCAGAAGGGTTTAATAATCATCTTTTTATAAAGAAAAAAAAATGCATTTTTGTTTAAAAGAATAGAAAACCCAATACAGTTTGGAAGACAGTTTCTGACTTAACTAATGATCTATGGGAATGCTTGAAAATAAACAGTTGGATATCCATCTCTGGAAGTCTGAGGCCCCGTTTACACGAAAACGAGTAAAAACGGCAGAATATTTCATCAAAACTGCCTCTCGTTTAGACAAGGATGGTAAAAACGGGGATCAAAAACGCAAGATTTTGAAAACTCCCTCCAGAGTGGAGAAGTTAAAAACGCTCCGCCGTTGCGTTATCATGTAAACAACCAAAACGAAGAAAACTCAGTCACGTGACGTTCCATATGACAAGTCACGTCACGGAAAGGAAGTTGTACGCATGCGTGCAAACGTTGTGGCGGACATGAGCTGCGTTTATCACAGCGCCCTCTAGCCACCTGGAATGGATAATCCATTGAATTCCATAGACTTGTGCGTACCCGTGTAAACACGCAGTTTTGTCAGAACGTTCGTATAAACGCGAAACTGAAAAACGCTACTTTGGTTTTCTGTTCACATCGTCATCGTGTAAACGTAGCCTGAATTCCCACATTATGGATGATTTTGTGGAGGATGCCTTTTAAATGTACCATGTGATATCAGAGCATTTCAACCAATCAGAAAATTAGGAAGAGTTTTCTGATTGGTTGAAATGTTGAAATTGTACAGGTTCAACATGTGGAATCTATGGTAGTGAGTTAGACTCATAGACTGTATATAAAAATATTAATATAAATAACTAATATAATTTTTTTTTAGACAGTCTATGGTTAGACTGCATAATGGCGAACACTCATTTTTTCATAAATGATCAAATATGTATGTATGTACTGTATATTTATGAGAAATTGAGAGGTTTTATTCCCTCTTTGTGTTTGGTGGGCATGCAGGGGCAGGGTGTAGGGATATGTCCTGGTGGGCCTGCCAGGATGTCCAGATACCAGGCTAACTCAAACAGCCTCATATTACCTTTGGCTGAACTTCAGATGGCACTTTTGCGCAGGATGAGGATTTTGTTCTCCATTGCTATTCTTTAAAGTTATGTCTCCGGAGCACGTACAGAGAGGAGAAATCATTACAGCACACAGTGATCAGTGTATATGAACATGGGAGAAAATGTATCCTGTAATTTAAAATGGTGAAGCAGCCATGAGCCAGCTAAACCTGTAATATTTCCACCAAAGCAGTCTGTGAACCTCACATGGCTACGTCATTCCACACTGGATGTAGGTGTTTGTGAGGAGGAAATGAGATGAGCAGCAGCAGCAGCAGGAGGAGGAGGAGGAGGTGGAGGAGGAAGAGGAGAAGGGGCGGTTTGTCATAGGAGTCATCAGTAACTGTCGCCACCGTGCTGCAGGCTTAATTAACTAGCTTGCTCGTTAGCATTGCTGCCCCCTTTTTCTCTCCCTCCTTCTCTACTTGCTCGCTGCTCTGAATAGAAACGCCTGATTATTCTGCGCTCCAGTCGCAGCCAATTACAGGCTCCAAATGGAACAACATTAATCAAATCTTTAGTATGGTGGCAAACTCAGAGGTATCAGATTGCAGAGGGACGCAAAACTAATATGTCACTGTCACTGGCAGTTGCGCAGGCATTTAGCAGCTAGCATTATGGAGGCGCGTGAGACGGGCTATCGCCTGGGTGTAATATGGAGCCTGATCTGGAAACCATTAGCATGACATGGCAGCAGGAAAGCCTGTCATCACCCCAAACTCATTTTTTATCCACCCCACCCTTGTCTCTCTCCTCCCTCTTCCGCTGTTCATTCTCCTTAGCCGCCAGACAAGTGAGGAGCAGAGAAGGATAAATTGGGGGAAGGAAGGGTGCAAAGTGGATGAATAGAGAAAGGGAGAGGTGGTGGGGTAATGAGAGGTGAACAGTAGGAAATAGAAGGAACAACGAAGGGGAACGGAGAGAGCTTTTCATGATCTTTAGACAGAAGAAGGAAGATAAAGGAAAGGGCAGTTTCTGCCAGCGTGGCTGATGTGAGTTTTGCTGGAGGGGGAACACCCAGAACTAAATGCTGCCATTCAGACTTTGGCCTCCCAGAGAGCATCACTGGATCTGGGGCAGGAGCGAGACCCACACACACGGGACCGTGACCCAGCGAGCTCCGTCTTGCCACCTCACCGGCTTCCCAGGGCTTGGCCCGAACCATCAAGCCACAGTCGGAGCCAGCCAGAGGACACCACTGCATAATGGCCTCATTAGGACAAATGATTAAAGCCCAACTGAAATGTGCTAAATGCCTGTGTCACTGAAGTGGCCTTTAAACGGGCATAAATAAACAAGAGTTATGCTGAAGGTTTGGGTGTGCACCCTGGCAGCATAATAAATTACAGGGTAATGATATTAAAAGCACAGAGTCGTTAAGATGCCAAGCGGAGATGCCATAAATCCAAGAGCGGGCTCCCACTGGCTGTCCCCACGCCGAGTAATTAAAGCAGATTTATGAGGCGCATTACATCAGTGCTAGATAGTTCATATATCGGCCTCCTTTATTGGACAGCCTGACAGGCGCCAAAAAATATTGTTTCGAGTTCCCCGGCCCCTCGCAGCTGAGAGGCCTCTCCCAGCACTCCATCTTTTGTTGTGTCAGTCCTGCGTGGTTGTGATGGATAGACCGATCCACTCCTCCGTCGCTCCCCTCGCTTGTTCAGCTCCCCCCCGCCTCCCCCATCCTTCCTCAATGGGAGACTTGTGACAGTACCAAATAGCTTTATCTTCACGGAGCAGCTCTTTCACACACACCCTGTTTCTGTCCTTCTCACCGGGACAAAACAAAGCACACAGACACAGGAGTAAAGCCCGAGACGGACAGGAGGACAGAGGGGGAGAGGAAACAAAAGGATGACAAAAAGAGTGAAGGGATTGTTATATGTCCTACCTATATCCTATAGGATTAGAGGAACAAGTTGATCTGACAGCGCAGCAGACAGGCCGGCTCTTTTGTCACCACCCTCACAGATACGGTGCACAGCGATTAAAATGTTCAGCACAAGTAGATTCTCAGCGCTGCACGAGGATGTCAACCATCACCTCAGCATTTCACTTGTGGAAGTTGCATACATTCATGCATACTATTTGTAGCTATGCACCAACATTGTTCATTTAGCTTAACAGTTGTGGAGCTGCTGTTGTGTGAGCTTAAGGGTTTGGGAACAGTTAATTTTCATTAGGTAGCTTCCTGGTGCCACACTCGGAGTGAACTTGCCATTTTTTGCTCCACTAGAGCGTACCAATCACAAAGCTGTCTCTTTGCTAGTACATGCAAAACAGCAGTACTGTACCCATGACCAAGAAGGCTGCAAGTGCAGTGGTGCTGTGCTTCACTGTACAATCACTTGACAAAATATAAGAACATATAGAAAAGGACAAGTTTCATTCCTGCTCAAGGGAGATCAGGACATGGAGGTCTACAGCGAAAGCAAAACTACCAACGTCATTTGTCTTCTTGAAATCTGTGTGAACAAACAGTAATGCCAATGGCAGTAATTCCCTTTAGAAATTTAGGAAAAAGTAGGAGCTGGAATCACCTCTGCATGGATGCTGCTACATTTGGAACTAGAAAGCACTCAGAGAGCAGGATCCCATCCTCTGATCTTCCCCAAAGCGTAATCAATCAGTCAGTCATCTCCTATACCTGCTTTGTCCACACATGGGTCGCAGGGGTCTGCTGGAGCCTATCCCAGCTGTCAATGGGCAAGAGGTGGGGTACACCCTGGACAGGTTGCCAGCCTATCGCAGGGCTAACACAGAGACAAACAACCATTCACACTTCCACTCACACCTACGGTCAATTTAGTTTGATCAATTCACCTAACCAGCATGTCTTTGGACTGTGGGAGAAATCCACGCATGCACAGGGAAGACATGCAGACTCCACACAGAAAGACCCAAGCTGAGATTCAAACCCAGAACCTTCTTGCTGTGAGTTGCAAGTGCTAACCACTGCACCGCCCCTCCAAAACGTAATCATTTTCTAAAAAAATCATCCAGACCTGTTCACTAGTTTTTCCATAATGTTGCTAACTGACAGACATATGGACAGACAGACATAATGGTGAAAAGCTGGAGTCACCAGACACTATGTCTTTGGGAAACTACTACTTCTGTAACTCACTGACAAAACCTCCCAAGTTATTAAATGTTCATGTATGTCGTTTCAAGTCCCCATGCAAAACCCGGAGAACACTATTCAGAGAGAGCCATACGTAAAATAAATACAGTCCACAGCAGTCAACAAAGATGAAACCATGAGTCAGCCCAGCAATGCTTCTTTTGCTTTGATTAAACAGAACTGCTCCTTAACTTCTGACATATTCTTTCTTTGTTGTTTGCATCTCTTCAGGGGGCAGTGCTCAGGCAGGTCCATCTGCTTCCACAGTGCTCCTTAGCAGTTCCTTCAAGCACTGAAGTGTAGTGTAACACACTGTATTTCAGTCCTTCCAGGTGCACCAGTCCCCATTATAAAAAAAACCCATACATACACATTTACATAGCTGTACATGCTGTAATAGCTCAGTGGTTATAATCTTCTGTATATCTCAATAAAATCACTGTGCTCCTCAACTGCTGATGAACCTTAAATGCCCCCACAGGAAACACACTTCGAGAGCCAGACAACTTAATTGGTTTGGCTGCATGTAATTTTAATAGCTCCTGTAATTAGGTTGCTTATTATAAAGAATCTAGTCATAAATCATGTGAAACAGAGCTACATATACATTTCCTGTCATTAAAATATGTTGTTCTACTGCCGCAAGTGTGCCACTAAGAGTCACATGTGTGAAACCTGAGCGTCCCGTTGTTCAGGGCTGGTCTGGGAAGAAAAAACAGCGAGGGAGGAAAAAAAGAACTCAAGGCGCTGATGTTAATGATCTCTGACACTTTTATTATCATTATTAATTAGGGCTTTTCAAGCAACAGATTTAAATCAATATGAAGGAGTGAAACGAATTTCGGCGACCACACGGATCAATCTGGGGGAGTTTTTTTTATCTATATTAATGTCCGTAAATTCAACTCGTTACCACGGACCAGACAGGTTCAAAGTCTGGCGTGATTTCTAATTGGAAGGACATGAGCCGACTAACCATTAGTCTTCTCTGATCTGCAGTCTGAGCACATTTGCAGTCCATGAATGCTTCTCCCTTTTCTCTCTGGTGACTCTTTGTTCCAATAAACCCCTAAACAGCATGAGACATGCTTCATACCAGTGCAGATATGAAAGATTACTGTGACAAGACCCCAAAACATGTGGCAGCAAAACACGAGTTTTCTAGTAGTAGTCAGCTAACCACGAGAAAAAACTAACACCACTGTTAAATGTGCTTATACGGACACTTATACCACACACACACTCACACACGTGTAAATACGCACAAACTCCTGCTGTGTGTGCCCTTTTCTCCACAGGTGCCACCCCCGGCACAGCATCTCCATCTCCCCATTACCCACCACAACCAGTTCGGGAGCTCTGTGCGACCCTCATCTCTGTCCCCCTAAATTAACTGCTGTGACAGCTGTTCCCCCATGGACTCCATAGAGACAAAATGTGTGTGTGTGTGTGTGTGTGTGTGTGTGTGTGTATCTATCTAGCCAGCAGCATGAAACGCCTGCTTTGTCCTTTAGAATAATAGACCAGAGCCATATTTTTTTAGAACATAGCATGGCCCTCATTAATTTTAATATCTAATGATGAGTTCATTTATCAAAGACTTGTTCTTTTCAGCGGGGCATTTGAAGCAAGTGTGCTGGCGCTCCTCCTGCTTGGTCACTTATCACCTCAGCGGGGGAAGAAGAACGAGGAGTGGAGTGTGCAGATATGAAAGTGCAAATGTACACTGAGAAAAGCGTTTGTATCTTTTATCTGATTAACTCAAATAACCTTCCAAACTAGAGCTCTAGGTAAAGTTAGTGACTAGAACCTAAATATGAAGTGTAACATGGACACTTCACAACCTGTGATTGCACCAAAACACAATGGATCACAGTGTCTTGTTCAGGGACACAAAATGTATATGGACAGGAGGAGGGACGTTAAATCAACACATTTAAAATCAAAAACAATCCCACTCTACTATTGATTGACTAAATTCTGATAGTAGCACAACATTAAAGGTAGTCCAGATGATATTATTCTTTCCCAAGTCTTTAATGTGTGTTAAATCCAGTTGAAGAAAAAAAAAATACTTTGGAAACATTAGAAGATGCTCCATAATAATTTGGTACCTCCATTTATCTTGGATTTACTTATTCCTTCTGACAGTAACACGAAAAGTGAAAGTAGTATTCCCCCCACCTGTGTTTGTACTTGGTAACTGCTTTCCTGCCTCTTTGTATCTAATTCTCATTGAGTTTAGGTCATCAAACAGTCCTGCTCATAACTGACAGACACATGATGTCAATCAATGTAAGGAGCTTCTTATTACTTCAACAGGTCAAACTGATAAATCTACTAAACAAGAGATGTTTTTGATCAAGAGTAGCTGTGTTTATTTTTTGTTGATTGAAGTTGCTTGATATTTATAGGTTAGGAGTTTAAGAAAGGATTTGCTTTTGGGGCTTATACTGGAGATAGTCCTTTATTACCTCTTAGACTGTGACATAACACAAAGTTGGATGTGCTACAAGTCCATCCACCATGCTTACTTTAACGCATGCCACTAAATGTTGAACACTTGGGTTCTTGCCTTCAGCTTAACCTCAGACTTGCACAGTGTCACTGTGCAGTGAAAACTAACCATCTCCACAACTGAAGGCCTGAAAGAAACTGAAAGATGACGCCAACCACAGCTTGATTCTTTCTAACAGGTATTAAATACATTTTCCAACTGTCTTGGATCTGTGTCACATTATGCATTACAAGCCTACTGCTGCTCCACATTCTGCAGGTGTTTCGATGTTGACTGTGCGTGGATATGTGTGGGCGTGTGTGATTGACAGCCAGCACTATGGTTGGTGTATGTATACAGAGCAGCCGTGTTTCTCTTACTGTCCGTGGTGAGCTCCATTTTGCCGAGTGTGGATATTATTTCACGTTATCTGAGGGGTGCGGTACAACTTTATGAGAGAGATTCAGCAGACGTGTGTTTGAAAAGCAACGTGTCTCTGTCCCTGTCTGTGTCTGAACAGGCGGAGAATGAGAATGAGAGCAAACAGCAGTGTGCAGCCAAGAGTAGCACAGCCACTCCATCACCGTGATAGGCCTTGTCATCTCCCTCTCTCCTACTCCTGCACTCTCCGTCTCCCTCCCCTCCCAGTGGTAAGGGCGGGTTGTAAAGTTCACTCCTGCCTAATTTGTCAACCACCCTCCCTCCACAGCCCTGTACAGTCATTAGCTGCGCACACTGACACAGCACCCTGGCCCACACCCTTCTCTCATTTATTGTCTTTTTACAGCAAGGAAGTAGCATCAATTAATTAAAGGCTAAATTGCCCCATGTCCCTTGGATATGCAGGGAGGGGGGGTGAGGTGGGGCTGGCTGAATATGGGTGAGGTCAGGAGGTTGGGTGTGTGAGTGGTAGAGAGAGGCTGCAAAATATGCTCAGAGTTTGGTTTACTTTGGATTCTGCCTTTTTGTTTTGACCCTTTTACACATGCTCCAGATTTTAAGAGGAGGAATTTATAGGAGCATCATAATACAGACGTAATGCAACTTCCTGTTCTCTACCACGCATTTCCTTGGGAGGCATACTAAAGCGGGTGGCAAGTCAAATCTGTGGGTGAAGCAGTGGATTATAACACATTTGTGGCAGCTTGTTGACTGGTAACTGGTATGAAACACCATGCCAACTAGTTGCACAGCCTTTGTACAAACAGACAATGTAGAGGGACTAAAGTGAGATTTTTCCACATCCTGGAAAATCCAAAACACTGGGCAGCATGGGTTGGAGTCATGAAACATGACAAATGGACTCCTGTTGGTCACCAAAGACGTAATGTATGTAAATCATTGATACAATTTTAAACAGTCCTGTCGGTTTATGGGAATCTTTGTTGACTGTAATGGAAAATAATATAATTTTTGGTAGATATCACAAGTTTTTTTGTTTTAAATGTCAGACATCATTTTCACTGGAGAAGTCTTCTATGTGAAATTGAAAAAAGATATTTCAATATTGAATATTTAGGTTATGAATTTCTGCAGTGTCAATGGTCATAATTCTCCAGTTTCAAGGAAAATATTATGGAATAATAAACACGTATAATATGCCACAGAGTAGATGGCATTTAAGGCAGTAATACAGCTTAAGCCATTCACTCAGGTCATCCCATCCGTGACAGAGGGGAAGGGGGTCTGGTAAAAAGATATGACCATCCCCAGCGGCCAGTTTATTCTTATAATGAAACTGATCTGTGATATTCAACTGTTAATAACGTGGTGACCACTGAATAGCCCTGATAAATAAAGATATTAAAGGATCTCTGCTGGCAGACGTACTTGTCATGACATGTGTCCTTCCTCCCACACATTTGTGCACATACGAAAATAGCACCAGGTAAACAACAACATGAAACTCTCCTATTATATAGTTTGATAGGCAGGCTGCTCGGCCACTTTACCATGAGCAGTGATGTAGAAGCGTATTGCAGAGCGTGCCTTGTGACATCATTGTTGGGCGTGTGACAAAGCAGCGAATGACCAGTGGTGCTAGGATGAGGGGCAACAAACTTTCAACTAACTTCTTAAACCACAACACTTCAGTAATGAGAAAGTGTGGAGGGAGTCTTTAAAGGAACAGAAAATATAATATAAATACATGCATAGGTTGACAGTTTACAATAAAGATCCTATGAGAAAAATTTCAGGCTTATTTGACCATTTATGAAAAAGTTGTGTGTTGTTGTGTGGGGGTCCTAATGGCACTACTGGGCAGCCATGATGATGACATCACATGAGCTCGATGGTGAATCCACTGGTGTTGTTTTTCTTTTCTGTACAGAAGGGGTAAAGCAGTAAGATGCAGAAAGATAGAGATGCACTCTGAAAGCCGAATATGGATTCTGCTGATATGGATATAGGTTCTGTGGTGACAACAGTAATGTATCAACAAGCCTACTTCTGCAGTCCAACTCACCATGTGCAGTGTGTGGAGTAACACAAATACAGTAAAATATTACTATTTTGCTGTAAAGCAGCAAATGAGGCATTACTAATAAAATGTATGTAATATTATACCAGTTACAATCGAAGTAACACATGTTACAATGCCTTTTAACCCAATTAGGTATTGTTTTTTAAGCATTATTACAGCAAGGGAGGACTTGACTGCATCACTGAAGCGATTTTCTCAAACTGAATAAATATCGCACAACAACACAAAACTGCTTTGCTAGCTCAATCATGTCATAACTAGAATATCTGCTGAAAAAAATATTTTCTTCATGGACTGATAGTTATACTTCTTATGCCAGCATCTCCGTCATTTGTAAGCTAACAGATGCCGTGACGACTCAGCTGATCTTTACTTGCAATGATCTTATATTAACGATTTTATTTAAATATAGACAACAGCTTTCCCATGTCGGCGGCAGAACAAAAATCTGTCTTTTAATAAACTCACCAACAGATGCTTCATTTCAGCTGGGGGTGTGTCACTCCAGTTTAATGTTTTTGTTTTGTTGCCAGGGAAACCACACAGACTCGGGCAATAAGCTAGGTGGAGGAATATTTTTCATTTGAGCACAGGCTACCTGCACTGTGTTGTTCATCTGAAAACATTATTAACGTCTTCTTGGGGAAAGTAACAGAAAAGTAATGCAAAAGTAGTGTAACACATTACAATTCAGAGACAGTAATATTGTAATGTAACTTATTACTTTCAAATGACAGTACAGTAATATATAATGTATTACATTGTGGATGTAACTTGCCCAACACTGACGGTGTGTAGCTTCCACATGCTGAGCCCATGTGATGTCAGAGCATTTCAACCAATCAGAAAAATCCCCTGTTGAGATATTTAAAATGGCAGCCTCCATAAAATCATCCATGTTTCAGGGCTGACTTTCAGAGATGGATATATTAGTTATACAGGCTCTTTATTTTCAAACATAAATCCTCAGTTTGTGTCATAAGGATTCTTTCAATTTGTATTCAGACCATTGGTTTTCTGTTCATTTAAACTGTCAGCCATACATACACAAGAGCATAAAGCAGAAAACAGCAGGACAGATCAATTAAAAGTCAAACTGTTTATGACCTAAACATGAACTAAATAGTTCAGGGTCTATGTGTTATGGTAAAACTGCAGAGCAGGTGACCAATGCACCCTCACTGTGTCTTAACAGGTGCTTCAGGCTCGGTGCCCTTGTAAGGGCACACTGTGCAGTACACTGCTTGGCTGTTTACTCTCTCCGTCAACCAGCTGCACTGCACATTTATAATACTCTCATAAGTACACTGTAGATGGATAGGGGTCCCCTCGCCACCGCTCCCTGGCTCATGATTAATGAGCAGCACTTGGAGCCGCATGTGTTGCCGCCTCGCAGCTCCGACATGTCTTTCCGGACCCGACATTTTGTATCCTCTGTGAAAAATGAGCTCCTTGGTGTCGTTCATTACACTGTTCCACTGCCAGAACTCTCCCATGCATATTCCTGCTCACTAAGCCTTGTGCCATGCTTGTACTGCGTGTGGGTGTCCGTGTCACTTTGCATCTAACTCACTTATCGAGACAGCTATCCAGTGAAATGCATGCAGAGGGAATGACTTGACTGCAATTTGGGACCGTTACAAAAGGAGACAAGTCAATAGAGGAAGACCTGACAGCCAAAGAAGGAAGGATTTCACCGTTCCCGTAGAGGACATGCTGCATAAGAAGCCCTGGCACAGCAGGAAAGTAGCCACTTTTCTGCTGTGCAGGCACACTTATATGACAATGGCCTAGTAATCATTGTTCCCCTTCTGAAGTTATAGCTGTAATTTGGTCTGTTGGAGAATGGAGTCCATTTGTCTGACAATGCTAGCCACAGTCAGTCAACCGAATCGACACACTCGTGCTGGGACACGCACACACAAAGAAGTTGTACACTCCGCACAGACGCACAGCAAACGCTCATTCGCCTTCATATAAACACACACAGCACTGTCGTACACACAGATAAACACACTCCGTGCTACTCAGCACTCTCTCAAGGGCACGGTCCAATAAAGCGGCATTGGAAAACAGCCATCTGATGGATTGGACCTGGAGACGGCAGCACAGGCAAATCCCCTAATGTGGCATAAATAAGGCTGCTGTGCTCCGATCGCTCTCTACAGACAATGTAAATTATATTGTCAGGCGCAGTCACTTCCCCGCTCTCAGTGCAGCTAACAAGAGTCACCCACCAAAGCTCGACAAGGAGAGGAGGAGCTTCCAGTGGGAAGGGATAGGGGAATTAATTAAAGTGGCAACCCGCCTACATCACACACACACAAGCTGCTACGTGCATGCATACACATATAAACAGATCCATCCACACCAGAGCCACACGTGCAGGTAGTGTATATGCGTTTGATTTATTTCCCTTGCTCCCATACACTCCTCCCTCCCCCTCCAGTGGCTCTCAGTGAAGGTCAATGCGACAGCTCTGCTGAGGAACAGAGGTGATGCTGCTCAGCCATTTTGGAGTTAAGCTCCCTGTGTGCCTGCCGGAGGCCTGCAGATTCTCAGGGGGCTGACAAACTCAACACCGAGGGCCGTGAATAATGTCAAGTGTGATGCATTGACTTCCATCACTTCTGAACTTCCCACAGCTGCCTTGGAATGATTAAAAGCTGAGCCGAGGACGAGAGATTTAGTGTCAGTATTACCCTTGGCAGGCTGCTCATTGTCTTCCCCGTCTCTTCACACGGTCTTTTACCAAAATTGTCCTTCCTGTTTCTTGCTCCCCCTGCAGCTGTTTTTTGTCACGCTGGTTCCAAGACGTTGTCAGACCACAGCTGTTTGATCCTCGCCAAATCTGTGTCCGCATAACAAGGCTTTGTTGCTATGGAAGGAATCAATAAGACCTGTCAAATTTTCAATATTCTGCCCGGGTCTTCCTCCAATGCTTGTAAAATGTTGTGACACCTTGTAAAATGCAGCGAAGATGCGCTGATATGCCGATGACAGGCTGCTGCAGTTTCCTAGAAATGGCGTGTCCTTGAAGACAAAGCAGTAAACAGACTTTAAAGCTTTCATTGACAAACAGTTAAACAGAGCATGTAGCACACATAAATGTTTCTCAGAAGCTGTTGAGCCTCAACCCGCAGTGGACTGTGCAGCCTTTGCAATTACAGAGCCGTAAGTGGACACATTTATAAGATGAGAAATACGCAAAATAAACAGCATCTTTCAGACACCCCTGTTCCCACAAACACTGAAGCCCACATGTCCTCCTTGCTTGCAAGCTACCATGCATAGAAACAGCTTTGCCCTCTCTCTGTCAAACATTTCCTCCCATAGCCGGCTAAAAAAGTGTTTCCCAACGCTGACAGGGAGAATGGATGGCCTCCATTACGCCTAGCTACAAACACATTCCGCCAGGATGAAGGGGCCGTAAATTATCCTGCGAGCGAGCAGCCCAGGCCACAGCCGAGCCAACAACCCCCCCTTCCCCTCCCACCCCACCTCTAATGGGGTCGGCCCATCCAGAGCCTGCACCACACTGAATCACACACCCCATATCCAAACATACACTGTCACCTGGGTGTATATACAGTATGTG
>OOFC01018123.1:0-14670 GCA_900323345.1 Pseudochromis fuscus
TATATATGGATCAATATTGGTTAATTATGGCTACCATAGTCAGGGGGCGTATATTGTGATTGCACTAACATTTGATTTACCGTAGCGGTGTCAGACTGTTTCTTTTACGTGTTTACTGAATCAGGGAAAAGTTCCCTCCACGTTTGTGATGCACTAACTACGTGATAAAAAGTTGTACTACCTGTTGTACCTTGCTGTTGGTAAAAGATAATACTACGTTACTGACGTTACCTCGGAGAAAAAAATCAAACAGCTGTTCATGTAGCTTTGAACTGTGACAAATGGAGCTGGAAATACATTGTTTTCAACGAAGGCGGCGAAAATACCGGTAAGAGCTACCGGTACGTACGGTACCGTATTGTGAATGTACTAGCTTGTTTTTGGAGTGAACAGAGTTGTCAGAACATTGGTTTGTTTTCTATTAATAAAGTTTGAGTGACTGACTTATCTGACTGTTTTGTTGACATTCACTTTAGTGCAGCTTCATCTAGATCAGGGGTGTCCAATCCTAGTCCTCGAGGGCCGTTATCCTGCATGTTTTAGATGTTTCCCTCTTCCAACACACCTGACCAGCTCATCATCAAGCTCTGCAGAAGCCTGATCACGATCCTGGTCATTGAATCGGGTGTTGGAAAAGGGACACATCTAAAACATGCAGGATAACGGCCCTCGAGGACTAGGATTGCAGACCCCTGATCTAGATGGATGATAACACAACCCCAGCCACTACAGTAGTTTCTATTCTATGCGCCTTATAATGTGGTGCACCTTATATATGAAAACAGTTTTAAAATAGGCCATTCATTGAAGGTGCACCTTATAATTCGATGCACCTTATAGTGCAGAAAACACACCGCTTTCTCACAGCCATACTAACTTTGTTAAGTGAACCCACGGCTACTGACATCTTGTGTGGGCAATGCTGCATTCAAGTCCAGCATGGAAATTCGTCTACTCATCTACTCCCTCACAGCCACAATAATACATTTAGGTACCGAAACATGGCACTGTTTGGTTTTACGTGAATCGGTAGTACCGAGGGAATTCGGCCGGTACCTAAAAAAATACCGAATTCGGTACCCATCCCTAACCAGAAGTAGTTTAACAGATATTTCTCTCATAGTGTTGGGATAATAAAGGATCAAAACTCATTAAAACACAGCATGTGAACAGATAAAGTAACCCACATGCTAAGTCTTTCATTATGGTGACAGAATCTCTCCTTAACAAACCTGCTCACATGTAGCAAAGAAACCTATGGACAGCTTTCTTTTAGAGACACTTTTTCCAACAGATTTTACATTGTATTCATGGTTTTATTCTATTTTAAAGTGTTTATTGAAATAAACACATGTTGTATCTGCTTAAAATGATAAATTTCTATCATTATTCCCCGACTGTCTCCTCATACCTGCTTTGTAAAACAGCCCTCATCTGATTTCCATGTTTATACCAGCAGCGTCTAGTTTATGTCTTAAACAGTCAAGCGTGCATACATGCGAGTCACAGATGTGAAAGTAAACAACCATGTACAGTATCCTAGCAACAAGCACATGCCATGCAACCCACATAGCGAAATCACCATCTGCAATGGATGAAAAGAGGGAGAAAATATAATTAACACTATTGCTTTCTGAAGTACATGCAGAGTGTTGTCTGCAACACGTAAATCAAATGTCAAGATGAGAGAGAAGAGTCATGATTGTGATCTGGACTGAAGTGTCAGTGAATCACGTTACTGTGCCATGTGATGTGAAATCAGTGACGAGCAAAATAAGATATGCGTGTCATGAGGAAGATGCTTTGTCAAATATAAGGATCACATTTTATTCATGTGTCTGAAAAAAGGCAAGAAAATTATAATTTGTGTTTTTGCCTTCTTTACATCTTTAAAGTTCACACTTATGTGATAAGGCTGTGTGTGAAGTGTAAACACAGCTTTGAGTGTTTGGAGAGAGTGCACCCGACAAAAATCCAATACTTGCATATGAACAGTAAATTACTCTTTTAAAACCAGTAACCAAAGGGAAAGTGAATTATCGTCAGGAAAAAATAAAAAATCTGCTGACAATTGGCACATATTTGTCATTTTAGGGCATCGTAACACAATCACACCTAATGCACTAACACATTAACAGCTGCAAATGATGCACAGAGAAACTGTCACATTAATTTATTATTATTTTAGTCCGTGTGAAAAAGGCCATCCCAATTGTAGCATTCAGTGTGTGTCCACCTGATAAGTGTTTTCATGTGCATACTAACTAAAAACAAACAACAAATACTTGTTTGTTGAGTGTTGACTATTGATGTGCACTTATGTCCCACAATGCAATTCAAAGAGGAAATGAAGGAGCTACACATAGTTGCTAACATTTAAAGTAATTACTGGTGGTAAAACAGCTCCAGCAAACAACAACAGCCAGAAGGGATTAAATTTTCAGGGGAAAATGCTTAATTTTTTCTTAATTAAACACTATTTAGTGCATTCATTTCTTATATAGTAACTTCAGAAACCTATGGGAAATAGGATGTTAATTGGTTACTGACAAGATGAGCAATGATAGGCTGCGTAACAAGTCATTAGGGTGTTTCAAAGCCACACAGTGGGACATGGATGCTTGCAGCAGGCTCAATATACCATTTTCACTTCTGCTATCGGTCTTCTAAAGAAATTCTTCAAAAGAGCAATTGCTGCGGACACAGAGGGAGAACCAAATCTCTGTGCAAGTGACCCGACAAAGACCACAAAGGACTCCGAAGAAAAAGAAAATAAAAGCAGCAACAGCTCTTTGAAGTAATGAGCAAATGAGTGGACAGAAAAGCAGAAAGTGTTCGCTCCCTCTGAGCATGCAAGAGTTTGGGTTTAATGTGCGATTGCTGTGGGAATACCATGGTACACTTGAGCTCATGTGTCATAAATGTACTCTAATAACCAAATAAAAGATGTCATGAAGTCTGTGGTCCAATATATGATAGTAGTCTGCAAGACAAATATTAGTGCACAGGCCATATCTTACATGTGTTGATTGCACACTAAATATGATTTGCAGGCCCCGGTTTCTCTAGGATAGTGTGATTTATGATGTGTAATATACACTAAAAATAAACTATGCACTCACAGGCACACAGTTACAAACCTGGGAGCAACATAGTAGATACAACTTCAGCATCCTCCAACATGTCGATGATGCAGCGCTGGAAATCTTTGCTGCTGTTGGACTGAAGATAGCTACAGAAACAAAAACAGACAGGGCAGATTTGAAGAAACCACAACTTGTTGTTACTGTATTTTTGAGGAAATAGCCACAATCTTTGCCAATTTAAGAAAAAGAGTTTTAAAAGTGTTGGAGGTGACCAAATATCTTAACATAACATTGTCATTGGATTGCAGTGTAATGACCATAGAAAGTAAACTGCCCCATGTGCAAAGATTTAATCACTTTGTTAATCAAACAGCACAACAGTTATGTGAAAAATGTTCTAAATGATAAATTAATATAGTCACTGAGATGGCATAGATATCATTTTCAACCATTTAAGCCTCGTGAGTGTGTGTGTCTCTGTGTGTGCGAACTGAGAGATTTGCCATCTGTTCATCTTCACTGGTGGGGAATATTTCCATCAAAAAAGTTAAGAGTGCCAAACAATCTGCCAATATCTAATGCACAACACACTCACATTCACTCACATGCACACACCGTACTGACCTCATCCAGGAGATACGGTCTTGCCAGAACTCATACATTATGTAACACGACTTTCCCGGGAGCTTCTGAACGGACACACTGACAGCCAGATCGAGAAGAACAGGAGAGTGGGGCAAGAGGAGGATACAAGATGAGAAGGAGTTTGTGCTCAGTAAAGATAAATTACATGAAAAAGTTTGAATCTTTCGAGAGATGAGAGTTAGAACGAGGCAAGGACAAAACCAAGACTGCAACAGAGCATTAAGAGAAAGTGTTTCTATGAAGTAAAATGCAATGTCACTTTGTGAAACTACTATAAAGTTGTAAATTTTATCAAGTTGTTTACAACATAAAAGCTGCTATAATATCCCAGGATAAAGGCTAAAGTGACAGCTCTGTAGACACAAAGTAGCCTCAAGCAGCAGAGCCTGACACAGTGTTTGAAAGGTATACAGTTTATCACTTTGGCTGGAAACTAGCAAGACACTGACTGCAGGTTGTCAGAGTGGGCGGAGGTGGCATCGATGTAGCTCTTCAGAACTTTTCGGAAGTTGTCCAGGTCCTCATCAGTCACCGACATCTGCCTCTGGACCAGCAGGATGTTCTGTTGGCAACAAGACAGGAGGACACAGAGGGGGGTGAGACAAGATGACAACACGCTTTCTGTGTGTGTTGTGTGTGTGTGTGTGTGTGTGTGTGTGTGTGTGTGTGAATTTTTGTGGGGACCTAATTAAGCTTTACACTTTAGGGTAGAGGACATCTGTGGACAATGAGGACATTTTGGCTACTCCTCACTTTCTAACAGAACCTTAATGAGGTTTTTTGAGGGTAGCAGTCAGTTTAGGCTTATGTTGGGATCAGGGTAAAGATGGAGGTTGGATATTCAGTCGGGATGGTTAGTGGTAGGAGCTGGGGAATCCATTATTTCAAGGAGTTTCAAACGTGTGAGTGTATGAAAAGCCACCACATAAACCCCTGTGATCCAGGCATGTGTACACATAGTGTCAAGATAGGAAACTGATTGCACCTTCATAAATTCAAGGGTACATATCTCATCATTACAGTTTCAGATTGTAGACATCATCATACTGCATGTGTCTGCAGATTGTCAACAAAATCCATAAAGATATAACAAAGCTATGGATTTTACCCAAAAATGTCTATTTTCATTTTGTCCCTACCACTTCCTTCTTTATCTTCTTCTTCTCTGGCTCAGAGATGCAGTGGTGGTGTTTTACTGCCCCCTACTGGTTCTCTATCACCACTGTCTTTGTTAAAACATTCAGCCATTAGGAGTAATAGGGATTTCTGGGATTGTTTTCATACAGGATCCATCTTCTGATCTGGCCCCAAATCTAATAAATTGTTCTCTGGGTAAAACCCTGTTTCTCTAAAAACATTTATTGAGATCTATTCAATAGTTTTTCTATAACTTTGCTAACAAATGGACCGAAAGACAGATGCATAAACAAACCAACAAGGGCTAAGTCGTAAGTGCAATGCCACTTGTTATTTGTCTTTTTTAAGGCACTTTAATACTTTAAAGGGTTGTTTTAATCAAAATGACTAAAAGCCTGAGTGGATACAGCTGCAGGGGCAACACTGAAGCACTAATACTAAAAATCCAGACACCACTTTCAAGTGTAATCAACTGATTGCACAACAGAATACTGATACCAGACCTGGATGTTAGTGCCTCTGTTGCCATGACATCACATCTATGTCTTTCAGCGTAGTCTGTCCTCTACCTTTATATATTACATGGACATCGACAGCTGGTAACTTTTTTTTTTTCTTCTCAAAAGTGAACTCAGAGTCTCAGAGTCAATGACAGTACACACTTTGTACAACCTTTTAACCTCAAACCTCTGAACTACCTGCTTTTCATAACAGTCCATGGACCTCTTGACAGCAGAAATGAAAAGACACTTGAAAATGATATACTTTTTGCCCTTTATCGATTGAAGCGCCTGACAACGGAGCAACCTCCCTGCAAATGGCAGCAATTGATCCTGGGTCCTGCTTTGCAATGAGGTCTGTCAGGGCACCACATCATCAACATCCTACTCACTTTACTTTCTTAACAGTTCAAAGCTACAGTGAGTCACTGCTGCAAGTAAATAAAGCTTATGTTCGGGGTTCTCACCCACATTACAAAGACATATCTTGGTTGTATGTGCAGTATTGGTTTTGCTTTGAGATACCAATCTTTGATCTATCTGTTGAACTTTTTGTCACCTTCAGTGGAAAGGAACAGAATTTAATGTATGTTGGTGATGATGTTCAAAAAAAGAAGAATACACAGTTACAATCCGTATGAAACATAATTGCTGTACTACTGTACAGTGCAATATGAACTGCTCTGAGGAGAAAGCATTCATTCACCTCAGTAGAGAAGGATTAACACAATAAATAATCAGTAAAAAATAAATTACATACATTTGCTATTTAAGCTAAAAAAAATACCATTTAACTCCACGCAGAGGTCCTGCAGTTCAAAGATTTGTGTATGTTAGTATTGGTTTGCTCAGTCTTTGTCACAAGAATAGTTTGAGTGAATTCATTTCTGTCTTTCTTCTTGTTTCTTTGAAGTGGGTTTTATTATATAGGACTGACTCTAAAAGGTGACACCATGCTGTACCTGCCAGTTTTCCCCTTTACAGCAAATTTACCAACAGGTAAAAGCATCCATTCATTTTATTATGAGTATAATTATTATTATTGTTGTAAATGCTCTGACAGCACGGTCACCATAGTTGCCCATAACTACAGGTTACACCCACCTGTCTGTGGGTGTTTTCACAACATTTCTATTTCAAGTGCATCAACAAGTCCTGTCATGTAATCATGTTTAAAGCTGGATTGAGACAGAGGAGGCACATGTGACTTTTTACAATTCCTGTAAGATTGCAGAATGCAGCTCAGAAGGAGTTGAAATAATATTTTATTAGCTTTTGTGAACATACTGTGAACACCAGCAGTGAATAGAAATAGAGGGATTCAAAAGAGGAGAAACTGTGGATGTTACTGGAGTGGCATCACATGTTAAATATGTCGTTAGAGGAGAATTATGCTGGAAATGCAAACGTATTTTGAATAATACCATCTCTGACAGCAACTCCACTCATGTTTTGTGTCGACCTATGCCCCTGAGCTTGGTGCTGCCTATTGAGTTAAAGGATAAAAAGATAAGTTTGGATTGTCAAAAAAAAAACCCAAAACCTTATTTTATTAGCTGTTGAATTTGAGCTATTCTGATCTAAAAACACCAACTAAAGCAAGTCAGTTATTCTTTGAAAATTACTGGCAAATGTCACATTTCAGCATCAGAAAGCAAAGATTTTTAGACATAGTTTCATCTTGAGTGTTTGATGACTGTGAAATGTCTGTAAAGAGTTTAGTTGAAATTAATAAAAATAAAAATCAGACAAATCTGCCTTTGCAAACTGCCTTGTGTTTGTGTTGCGTGAAAGTGACAAAGAAAGATGAAGATCACCCCATAAAATTTCAACTTTAAATGTAGTGCTGTAGAGACCAGACTTTAAACTTTGATCAGCAGCATGCAGCTGGAAAATGAGTTGTGAACCCGACCAACTGAAGCTTCCTGCTACAAAACAGAAACTTTAGTCAGTGATCCACTCAGGGATTATCCAGCTATCAGTAGATACTCACAGACTTGTATGTGCTGGCCAGTGTGTCCTCCTTGAGTGGCTCCAACTTGGGACTCTGAAAGAAGAAGTTAACAGATGTACCAAGAAGCTTATGACTCTGCTAAACACCAAGAAAAATGATGGTATTAGTGACTGGATATTAAGAAGTGCAGCTACACCACTCAATGCACCTTTAAGGAACTTTACATTAGAAACATGTCTGTATCTTAATAACTTGACTTAATATTTTGTATGAAGAAAAGATTTGATATTTTCTGAATGAATCACAATAGTCTTTTGGATGAAGAATATTTATGTTCAAATGACTTTTTTTTAACACTTGAAACTACCGATACATCTGTACATACACATCTACTCTAACTTCTATTTGTAATCTGTAGGTTATGCTAAACACCAGAATGTAATAAACTAAAGTCTTGATTGCTTGAACATATTGGCACAATCATTTGCACTTGTGCGTAAGAAAATGATTAAAAAGTATGTGTACTGCAGCTGGTTCTGTTAGTTTTTACCCCCTTTTGTTCTGCTGATGTATGATGTCTGATGTTTGTAATTTATCTTTTCATTTAGTCTGTTTTTTGTCAGGACCTATTGTGCAAGACAGTTTCCCTGCAGGGAAATAAAGGTTACATCCATTCATTCAAAATGCCCACGGTGTTTCTTACAGTGAGTCTGTCCTTTAAAGAACAACAAGTAAAAAACATGTTATTTACCACACCCACATTTTGCGACCATATCCTGGGGATGTATGCACTCTGTAAAAGTATGTTATGAATAATGAAATACAATAAATGTAATAATACAGAATGAGCTTCCCATCTCAAAGGTTATAGTCCTTGCATGTGTGTGTGTGTGTGTGCGCACAGGAAACATAACCTTTGAGGCAGAAAACTCATTCTGTTGCACTTGAGAGAGCAGTGAATAGGAGCGAGATGGACAGAAGGTGTGTGATGGAGGCAGCGTGGAGGTGTGGGGATGGATATTGCACTCAGAGCATCCTGCGTGTTATGAATTGCTTTGATATTGCACTCTGAGTCTCTCTGGGTTGTCAAAACAGAGAACTGGAAAGAGAGAAAATGCTTTGAGAGAGAATGAAAAAAGGGGGATAGGATGAACATCAAAAGGCGAGAGTAACAGGAGTTAATAAAGAAAAGAACAGGAAGAGAAAGGGATGAGACGGAGCAGAAGATGGTGCACGAGAGCGTGAAAGAGGCTTCAGGATGTGGTAGTGAGGACAGGTCATAGGATCAGATACAGAGGGGCGACTGATCTACAGAAGACCGTTCAGAAAATTAGTATTTTTTACATGTGAGCCCAACCAGTGTTATTTTTCATTTGCAATAATCAAAATGAAATGAAATCAACAATTCAACTGTCTGAAAATACACAGTAAACATCTTGTTCCAGGAAATACAAAGGGGTCCAGTGAAATTTAAGTAATCGTGCAACCGTATGGAGCCTCACAGGCAGGTTTACAGATAATGCTACAGAGATATGCACAGTCTGCAGTGCAACATCAGAGAGGCCAACTGTGTACTTCTCATTGCTGTTACCACTCTAATATTCCTGGCCCCACAGCAATATAATATTTGAACAAGTAACAAATTAGGCGTTTCTGTTTTACATATTCTGTGCATAATTCGTCACAAATTGCTAAGTACTAAAAATGTTTTTAAAAAGAAGGTGCCAAGGCCGGGTAATTTTATTTTATTTTTCAGATTAATCCCATTGCATGCTCTACAAAGTTAATATATTCAGTGGTGATGATTGCTAGATTTGTATTCATGGGAAAGTTATGCATTCATGTCATCAATGGGTAATCAACAGGACCACGGTGCCACAATATTGAGGCTCTTTAGTCATATTTGTTGAATGTTCAGAAATTAAAATATTTTAATGAATAATAAACACATATATATATATATACGTATTCAGATTTGTACAGCACTTTTCCAAACTTTACGAATGATGTTGTGGAAGAGTTTAATTACATAGATGATCTGAACAGCCGACCTACATCAATGCTTTGCTGTAGCACTATCTGTAGATATACTCTCATTACAGATGGCTTGTGACTGCAGATTTGACTTAGTCATATTTGCTTTTTCTGTCTGCTGACGTGTTTATAATGCAAATTCACACTCTTTACTTTGGGTTTACAAGATGAATTACTGTGTTGTACCTCTCAAGATAAACTTAATGACCCTGTTTACACTTGGTTTTAAGTTACGTCTCAGGTGGACAAGTGGACAGTGTTAAATGCAAGTGTGAACGGCCACCAAGGAGAATTACGATTCGATCACTAACATCTCATGCAGAGGTGGTCTGGGACGCATTTGACCACATATCTTTTGTAATGTAAATGAAAATGCGTCCCCGACAAGGACGTAACAGGAAATACATCCTCAATCCTGTTTGGAGAAAAACACTGGAGTAGAGGTGTCTGTGGTTGGAGTGTGAGTGAGACACAATGACTTTCTCCTTTAGCTAACTGTCCTAACTACAGTGTTGGAGTGTAACAATGTACTTGTACTTAAGTCCAATATTCACATATTTGTACTTTACTTAAGTAAATTTGGTTGACTGTACTTTTCACTTACATCTAACTGCAAATATTTCTACTTTCTACTCCACTACATTTCTACAGTTGCATTACAGTCACATTGTTGCTTCTTTGTTTATTTATTTATTTATTTTAGTTTAAGTAGCTAAAGGGGAACTGGTGTGCTGAACCAATCAGAGCGGGCAGATGACATTAGCCCCTTCAAGTGCTCAAAGTGGGAACTATGTCTCAGATTGATGGATTTTAAATAACTGATAACTTTTTTTCTAGTGCTTGTAGCAGCATGACCTGAAGAATTTACAATGAAAATTGCAGCATGAGCCATTTTTGCATTAAATTAAATGTACATGCAGTGGGCACTCTTAATGATATTACAGACCGCAGCATCAGGGAATATGGTTGTGAAATACTTTTTAATACTTTAAGTACATTTCAAAGCAGATCCTAATTTACCTTTACTCAAGTAAAAAGGTTCATGTGGTACTTTGATGTCGCAGTAGTGACAGCTGAACACAGGTGTAAACAAAGATGTGTGTCCGTTGTCCACTTGTGATCCGACTGCTTGAGACTCTTTTTAAAACCAAGTGTAAACAGGGTTATTGTTCTTACATAGGTGATACATTGTTTCCTCCTGATATCAAGCAAAGTGTCACAAATAAATACAAACGTATTCATTTGGTTTCACAACTTCTTCACTACCTTCTGCTCATTTTTCATCACTGTAAATGAATTTGTTGTCCACAAGTGTTATCACAGTTTCACAACTCCTGTGTTAATGAGAGTCACTGTGGTAGCAAGATAAATAAAAATGAGAAATATTTTTCAGAAATACATTGTCGCCCACTTCTAAACATGGTGAAAGAAAAGCCTTGTACCTGACACTCCAGTTTATCCAAAAGCTGCTGCAGCCTGTTGATCTGAGAGCACCAGTTCTCTCCATCTTCAATGCTGACACCTGGAAACAACACAATACTAAATCATCACATTAATCCCCCCATACTAATTATAACTGGCTTTTGAGCAAGTGCATGTATAGTCTAGGACAGTAGATTCCCAGCATTTTTCATTTAACATAAACCAAGACTGACAGATGGATTTAAAACCCCCTTCATAACACCACCTCTCCTGTTTAAATGAAATCATTTAAACTCATTTTACGCTGGATATCATTGAACACACATTTATAGAAAACTGGGTATTGTTTCAAATTGTTAGTTAGTTTAGCTGTTAATCCACTGTTAGCTAACATTCAAGCTGTACGGCCGTGATGTTTAGCCTTCAACTTCATTTATGCATTATCTTTATTCACACTTTTAGTCAACAACTTTCATTTGTTTATTTATACTTTCTAACTTGCTAATTCAGCTGTTTATCTGCTTCCAAATAACAGCTAATAGTACAGAAATAACAGTTTTAACTGTTATTTCTTTAATATTAGCTAACACGATAAACTACTAGCCATACCTTTAACTAAGGTCTATGTATAACTTTAGCTAGCTACACTAACTGTTAATCCATTATTGTTGAACTAACAATTTATTGGTATTATTAACATTTCTTTATCCATTTTTTTAAATAGTTAAACTGGTTATCCATTGTAACATTTTCCAGTTCTTTTTTAGCTAGCTATCTCAGCGGTTTATCCACTTTCACAGTTTCAACTGCTATTTCCATACGTAAGTACTCCGTACAGACAACACAGCCACAAATCAAATGGAGGACAAAGACCAAATGATCAAACAATCTGAAGACGATGCAGCTGCGGATGGTCCAAATTAACAACCTACCATGGTCTGCACATCCACCAGGGAAAGACAAAATGTGTTGGCAACAGGCAGATGCAAACTTGCACTGCATTAGCAGGTCAGACAAAGAGGTATCACAGCCAGGTTGAGCACCACCGTGCTAGTGATCCCAGTCTTGTTGCTGAAATAGGAGCTTAACACCAGTCTCCCCAGCAGATTTTACAGCAGCAGCAGAACACCACACAGCAGGATTACCATTTCACAAGTTCAGCACCCACAGGACAAACACCAGAGAAGTATACCCACAAACCTAAAGTCAACCACAAGCCAAAGGCCAGTGATAGGGAAGCGCAGAGAAACTTTGACGAGAGCCTACCAGGCCATAGATCACCTAAAACATCAGGAAGTGTTTGGTTTCAGGGAACAGGGCAGAGCTGACCTAGGATGGAGAGCAGCACCAGAGTGATGGTCCAAAACCACCAAGAAGGAGAGGAAGGATCTCGTCATATCTGAAGTTGCCAGGACAGAAGAGGCAGGCTACAAGATCCCAGCTGTGAGCCAGTACCAGCAAGGCAGATAGGCCACTTGAGAGGCTGTGACCAATAGAACCATAACTTGGCCTGCATGTGGAGACCCCAGGCAAGACTGAGTTTCTGGATCAGGTCCACCTACGACCTACTTGCCCCCGGAACCTTTCTATCTGGTACATCTCAGAGGAACCCTGCCAGCCCTGCAACATCCCAAATCCAACACTGAAGCACATCCTCTCCCCCTGCAAGTTGGCATTGTCACAGGGCAGGTACAGATGGTGACATGACAAGGTCTTGCGGAAGCTGGCAGAGATACTGGAAACACGCAGGCTGGAAGCAAACAAGGCCAACGCACCTACAGCGAAGAGGTGGATCCAGTTCATCAGGCAAGGGACAGAGGCACAGCGCTGCACCCAGACCAAGCAATCCCTCCTAACACTACAAGGTGAGTGGCAGTTAGCGGCTGACCTCGTCCACCAGCTGAAATTCCCTGCAGGGATCACCCATCACTCCTGAAAACTCTCGAAGTAACAGGTCACAACAGGAAGTGGGCCGTGCAGCACCTCGAGGAGGATGCAGAGCAAGAAGGCTTTTGGCTCTGGAGGAAGGATAAGGTGAAGGGAAAAGAAGGATCCTAGGCAGGCTGCAGAGATGTTCTGGGAATAATGGGGTGAAACACTTGAGCAGGGTGGCTCCCAGCTGATGACCCTGCCGCCTTCATAATGGTGCTATCAGAGCCGTAACAGGCAGGAATGCCAAGCAGGTGGATTCACCTGTGCTTACATACAGCTAGCCATACCTATAGCTGATAAATTTCAATGGGCACTCCATAATTTTATGTGACTTTTTCCAACTCTATTATATTTAGCTAGCAATTTAATTTGTTTATCAACATTTATCTTCTATCTATATTTTATCTTGTTATGTCATCTGTTTATCCATACTTTTATCTGACAATTTTGAATTGTTTAGCCACACTTTTGGCTAGCTATTGTAGTTCTTAATTTTTTTTCAATTTTCATCATTTACTTTTGGCTGTCTGGGACGGCATGGTGATGCAGTGATTAGCACTGTCGCCACACAGCAAGAAGGTTCTGGGTTCAAATCTTGGCTCGGGCCTTTCTGTGAGCATGTTCTCCTTGTGCATGTGTGGGCTTCCTCTGGGCACTCTGGTTCCTCCCACAATCCAAAGACATGCTTGTTAGGGGAACTGATGAGTCTAAATCGACCATAGGTGTAAATGGTTGTTTGTCTTTGTGATAGGCTGGTGACCTGTCCAGGATGTAAACCGCCTCTCACCCACTGACAGCAGGGATAGGCTTCAGCTAACCCCTGAGAGCCGATGTGTAGATGAAGCAGGTACAGAAGATGACTCTCTGACTTTTGGCTCTCTTTCTACCACTTATTTCTATTCCTGTATATACTGCTTATCTACTAATTTTAGTTACTTGTTAACATTTCTGCTCAAACCTTTTGCCCATGTATTTTCAGATTAGTCTTAGGCTGTTTTGACAGATTGCTTTCTGCAGAACTACTACAGGTTGACAATTCCCATTGTACCATATCTTACTCTTTGTTTGTTGGGAAACAGCACAGCATTGTTTCTCTGTGCTCTGGACAGAAAATTAAAAACTTATGATTCAGCTGAACAACATTTTTTTTTGTTAAGGTCATAGCTCATTCCTTTGTCGTGATTCGACATTCAGTCTATCAATTCTAGTGAAGAAGAAATAAATGAGGCTCAA
This sequence comes from Pseudochromis fuscus, assembly GCA_900323345.1. NCBI lineage: Eukaryota > Metazoa > Chordata > Actinopteri > Pseudochromidae > Pseudochromis > Pseudochromis fuscus. The sequence goes on from OOFC01018123.1 coordinate 13,944, forward strand.
CATAAAGTAATTACTTCTAGAAAATGTCAATGTGATCTCTGTAGATGAAAAAAGTCTTCGGGGGAAAGCTTGCTACCCGCTCTAATTATGCACAATACTAATGGCAGTGATGGGAATCATCCATGTACACACCACTGAACACAAGTTCCATCAGTGGCAATAAAAAGTCCATTTCAGCACTGATATACCTTAGCAGTAACATAAAACTAATAATATCTGAAGTTTTGATTTTTTGTTTGACTGGGCAAAGTAGGCACACAGTAACAGAATACTAGTTGTGTGTACAGCAAACAAGAATGACTTATTTGTTATTTCTGACATGAGATAAGTATGGCTCAAGAGCCATCCCTTTAAAAAAAACCTAAGCCTCCATCCTACCCCCTTATACATCCAGAATGTCTATTAATATATACTAAATACCTGTATATAAAAACTCATATCACTATAACTCATTGAAAATCTTATAGAAGACTCTATTTTGTGTTTCTAAAGGATCTAAATTATGTCTAATTACAATATTTTATCATTTATAAGACATGTGCTACAAAGTGTGTACATTACATTGAAAACATATTTTCATGTTAATTTATGTTCGCTAATATTTCCCAATTAAATACCAAAAAGTAATGAAATGTTAGGCTAAAATTATTTTAACTATTTATTTTTTAGATGTTAAACATTAAATGAGGTCAAATAATAAGAGGATTAAGCTATCATTGTTATGTAA
>OOFC01018125.1:0-17985 GCA_900323345.1 Pseudochromis fuscus
AAAAATGCAGGGTATGTTGGTTGCGAGCCAAGGAATTCAATAAGGTAAGAAGAAAGAGTTAAAATACAAAGCTCTCCTTGCAGGCAGTGATCCCAACAAAAACAAATAAAAAGGCACATTGTGTGTACGTGGACTAAAACTGTGGCTCTGCTGTTTCATAAACTGATATAAACACTACAATCACACAGCTTCTTCATATTAATCCTAACTTCACTGGAAATGTCAACTTGCTCTCTCTTCTCTAATCTGGTAATGATGGCCGACCTCTGACCCCAACACTAAAGATCATCTGTGCACAAACTACGGGATCAAAAGGACACAAAAGGATCAATAACCATCTAGGTTCCAAAGTGCAGGCAGCTGATCAATTTAAGCCTCAGTGTTGATTTTCTTAAACATTTCTTCAGGGATGTTTATATCATCAGTCTGGAAAAGTTGATCCTGACAAACAGAGAGTACAGATGGGATGTAAGATGTTTTTCTGGGAATTCACACCCATACGCTTAAGAGTCATGCTTACAGATCCTGTTTCATCACATCCTGTGAAGACACTGTGCCAACATGTATAATGTGTTAACTTACACTACACCTTGAGTTTTAATCAACCTTCCCGTGAGACCAGGATGGAGCTCACATTAAGTGTAAATACCAAGCCCCCAGTTGCTTTTGCCCAGTGACAATCCCATTAAGTTTTATCAGATGGATGCTAATCAGTGTTGGTACAAAGAGAGAAAGGCAGCTTTACTCTGTGTCATATCTAAGGCTGAAAATGTACTGCACTTGTCAAAACTGACATTTTTTATATTGTTTATTTTTTTACTCAAGGATAAAAAGTTTGGTGTTTTTGTTATTACTGGTATACAGGATTAAATGAGTGTACCTGTAGGAATTACAACCTCTTTACATGTGCCACGACGATTTCAATTAAAAAAGCGATGTGGACAGGATGGCTGAATGCTAATTATGTCAGGACAGAGGTTTTATGCTCCTCACCATACATCTTCCCCTCATCTGAAAGGATGATCTTTCTTCTGCCACACGGAGGGTAGATGGCCAGAGCTTCCTGAAAGCTCTGCTCAATGTCTGGACTCCACACTCCTTCAGGGTCCCCGTCCAATCCACGGTCTCCCCCGTCGGCCAGTCCCTCTCCATCGCCGCCCTCCTCCTCCTCCTGAGCCCCATCAGGGCTGCCACGGCAACTCCACTCCGACGCAATGATGACGGCTCCGACCAAAACACACCTAGAAGACACAGGAAAAGATACAGCTATATATTCTGTGGCGCTGTAGAAAAATATTATCAACAGAGATAAGAGAGATGAGAAAGTTACGGCCACGTGTTACAATTTATTTCAGTTCCCTTGATTTGCTACGATTACTTGTAAATGACTTGCAAATGTGCTACAGAGTGTGAACATAAACACAAATAATGCAAATGGATTAACTCCAAGTTTCAAGACGGGTTTTCTTCCACATTAAAAAAACATTTTAACCAAAATCTGAAAGAACAGAGTAGTATTTGTTTTTAAAGCTGATGAATTTACACAAAAACGGTTGTAATCAGCAAGAGAAACGGAGGCAGCTGTCTCCTCAATGTTTTGACAACAAAGTCTCATTTTAAATCAACTAATGAAGCAATGTATACACACCCTAATGTGTATAGTCTGTGTACAGGTAGTAATAAACAAAAAGACATTTTTTGTGGTGAAAGAAATTTAATCCGTCTCCAACTCACTAACAGCTGAAAATTACCAGCACACACTGCTACCCACAACAAGAACAGCCAAGAAATCTATTTAGTTTCATTCTTAGGATTTTGTAACAGACATACAGACTGAAAGTGAAACTTTTAAGTTACTGGACATCTTTAAAAATACTTTGAAACTGGCTTGTGTCAGTGGGGTTGGGCAACTTAACAGTACATACTATAAAACTAAACTTCAATACGTCAAAACTAGAATAAAAACTATTTCCTCAAATAGAAGCTGATACTTAGCCAGGCCTCTACTAGTGGCTGGGGCCATGGTTTATAAGAATAATGACAGGACCACAAATACAGCCTGTGGAAAAAGAAGTAAATAATTTCAGCATAAGATAATGTCCTTGCAAATATTTCACAATAAAAGCCTGGTTATGGCATTAAGAGTTTGTGTCTACTTAAATGCTAGTAGTGGACTTTTATTTTGAAATGGTTAAAGAAATTGCTGAATTTATATTAAAGTCCACATAAAATTAGAAAAGAAAAAAGGCCTGACTCAAACACTGACTGAATACCTTGCTGAAGAGCAGGTAAATAAAGATCCAGGCCACTATTTGAGGATTTACAGTAACATGCAATGTGGTAGAGGATTAGGCTACATGTAACTCCTCTCTCTTACCTCTCAGTTGTATAACTAATGTGTCTCTGGACAGAATTAAACCTCAACAATAACAAAAAAAGACAGTAAAAATGTTTAGTAATAAATAAGTTGATTCAATCATTTTTAAGCAAAAACAGGAAATCTGCTAAACAGAGACTGTGCATTTTGTTTTGATGATCACACACCGCAGACCGTGATGGACGGACAGAACCGGGATTATTCTGCGGCTGTCGAGAATGGTGACAGTCTTCCTGGACTACAAACGTCTCCACACTTAACCAACAGCAAGATCAAATTCATCTGAAGTCGTTTACGGCTTCCATGGGCACAGGGTGTATTAATAGCATAGGCATCCAAGGTCAGAGACTCGGCAAGCAAAATGTCTAAATATTAAGAGGTTGTAAATTTATAAAAGACACTAGCCAAGGTCAATGAAGACACCGCTAGCTTTTAAGGTTACACCACCCGATGGAAGATGATAAATAATAAATCAACCAGTCAGTGATGACGAGATCAATTAGTCATTTTCCTCAGCCAATCGTCTCAAAGCAGCTAGTTCAAAAGGCAACGCTCTGTCATATGAACTTCTCAGAGGCCGTGCCTGTGTCCGCCACATGAGGAAATTAGACATTCTTTTGTTATTGTTGAGGATGCTCCAAGTCTCTTCAAACACAGCCTCACATATGCAACACGAACGCTGCCTGGTGTGTAATGTTTTCCAGAGTGTGGCTGACATGGTCGCTGCCACAGAGGAACCACAGAGGATCAGTGTGGTCGCTGAGCTTCCCCTGCTGCGGTGGGCTTATTTCTACACACTGTGTGTGTGTGTATGCACGGCCTTCCCAGTTTCAATCACCGCTGACTGGACTGTGCTGTTGCCATAGTGATCAGACGGGCCTGGTGGGATGGTTAGGAAAGAGCGAAGCTAAAAGAACATTTTGCGATTCAATGGGGAGGAGATGTGATGGTCTGAAAAGTTTCACTGCGTGAGAGATGTTTGTTTGTAATAACTGGATCTGATTTACTGTGATGTCAGCGTTGAGGTTATGGGATTCAAAAAGACAGTTAACATTGTTTTATTACATTGTAATTGTAGGATAATTGTTCATAAGGAAGATTTCCGACCGCTCTGCGGTATAAATAACTTTCAAACTCATGTCACCATATGGCTGTGATTTCAAGATTCAAGATGTTTACTGTCACGCCATTTATATTGTAGGTACAATCGTGTTGAAAAACTTTTATTAGGGGTCCTCTGTTTGCATAAATAATATATTAAAAGGCAGAAAAAAAACACAACCTGGAAATCTGATTAGGTGTCAAGTTGAATCAATTATTCGTAGTTTATCCAGGTTTTTTGTCTACTTGTCTTCAAATAGTGGATATTTTTATGACTTCAAATGTATAAACTAACCCTAACCCAAACTGTATTTAAACAGCATCAATTGTCATCTGCTGTAACAATGATGCTTATGATCAGTTTTTGTCACACTAATCGAATGTGCAAGCTCAGTTTTGTGCCAAGTTTTAATATATTTAACCCTGACATCCTGTTCATATTTGATGCCTTCATGGTGTGGTTCGCCTCATAAGTGTCTATGTTAAATTTTAAACTTTAGATCTATTCAGTGGCCTATCTGACAGTAATAAATGGATGAATAGTCCTGTATATATGTTTCACAGAGCAATGAGTGTCCATACTATATACAGTCTATGGCACTGTTCATAAAAAAATACTCAGTCATGGCATGTACAGTTTCAGGAATCCATAAAATCACCATTTTTATTATATGACACACACTGGTGGAACTAATCTGTTTTATTAGACAATAGTCAAATCTGACCTCAAACAGCCTCAGTGTACAAACATTTGTAGCAATGATACAAAAGAAATTTTTTTTTAACTATTTTAATTTCTCTGTATATTGAGTCATTTTAGGGAAAGTCATCAAATTTCAGGCTGAAAAAAAAAGACATTTGGGGCATTTTTATTGCTGTCAAATGTCAAAGCTGGTCAAAATCAGAAAAATAATACTCATAGGAGGAAACAATTGGTGTCTTTGCAAATGCTTTTAGTTTCACATAATTTTCTGGGGTCAATGAGGAAGTAAACCCAATGTCAACAAATACTGAGGGTAAACTCTGATTGGATGATTATTGACAGCATATTTAAAAGCATCATCGCCACAGGTTTGTCCACAGTCAGGACATATGTCCCCACACATGCACAGAAGTCATATGTGGCTCTGCCTGTTTCAATATAGCTCCCAGTGGCCAAAAGGTCAGGTGTTTAGCGCAGTGAGGAGCCAGTGGAGCATTGAGCTAAATAAAGCTATGAGCTCAGCAAACACTGAAAAGAGACACGCACATTACGGACTGCCTCTGCTCCAATGGGAACACCAGTGACATTATGATTAACCAAGCCTGATTTCATCACAGCACTTCCCAGATTTCCACTTCAAGCCCTCTCCACGACCACAGCTGATATTACAGTCCTGCGTAGGTTTTATACACAGTCACACAAATGGATCAGGACGCACACGCTGAGGGGTGGCGTGAGGTTTGTGTTGATGAAACTTTCACAATAACACGAAATGAATCCCATCTGCTAGCATGTGAGAGGAAATCACATTCAAACGGTGGGGAGCCGTTTAGCCAAGTGTGAGTTGGCAGGATCTACTTTTGATCCACCTAGATGTCTGTAAAAGTTGTTAAAACGTAGAATAAACGCTTAAAAGTGAAATAAAACACGTCACTGTGAATTTCTGGGTGGGTGTATTATATACAGCTAAGCTCCTGCTACTAACACACTCGGTCTGACATGCTAGTTGGTTAGCTAGCCGTAACAAACTGCAAACTAAGTCCGAGACACGCGTAAAAGTGATCCACCGCAGCCCTGGTGGACTGGTGCTGGAGGAAGCTCCTGCTGAACACACGAGTCTCTGAATCAGCAAAAGCCGCAGCGGGGAAAATGCGAAATATGTCAAATATCCCAAAACTTCAAGCGCACACGAAGCAGCTGCTGCAGGAAAGTTGGTGCACACAACAAAGAAGAATCCGAGAGCGCACTCACCTCACCACGGCTTCACTGCTCCGCCGTCCACGGCCACACGCTCCTCTCCGCACACTTTTTGTTCCTGCTGGGGGATTTTTCTTTAGCTTCGTGATTCGCGGAGTAATTTTCCGAGACAAAACAATCGGATAAAAAAGGCGGAATGCAAAGTATGAGTTTGGTATGGGATCAACGCGCGGAGGAAAACGCACAGAGGCGTGGCGTCGGGAACACGCGCACACGCAAAAGTTTTGTGGGTCCCAACGCAAACTCCTCCTCCTCCCAGGATTGCAGACACTCCAGTGGCTCAAACAAGTTTAAATCATCCGGATTTTGGAAGTGCCGTGTTGTGCTATTGGATTCAGTGCCAAGTCATTAGTTTTACTTTTGTGCCAACGTTGGTTTGGATCAATCTGATCCGGACAGACTTTTCAAGATTACCAAATCTGGATTAGCAGCGATTTTAACCCTTGAATGGGCAGCACTTTCTATTATTTTTAATAGTTAATTTCCCAATTTAAGCAGTGACACACATTTAAAATAAAGAGTAATCAATATTTCACACTTTTACATTAAGAACAATCTGCAGAATATTGGCTTTGAAATACTGTAATGAAGAGGCCCTTCATTACTTACATACCAAAGACACATCACACATTTGCACTTTCCTTAATGTGGCAAAGGGGAAGAAATAATTGCACAAACAGAGATTGCATTTGTTTCATTGATAGTTGCCTCTCAGCTGGCACTGATGAGGGCCTGTCCTGTGAGGGAAACACATTAAACACATTAAATATGTGAACTCTGTTAAAGTGAGTGATTGGAGTCATGTGAGGGTAATGCTGTCATAGCTAGAGAGTTGTCTTACCTTGTGTTTCATCTCTTCTCCCAGGTGTTCAGGCTGAAAGAGTCCCCAGGGTGCCTGAATACCATTTAAAGGTTTCTGGAAGGTGGCAAGTGGGTAATTGAGTCACATGAAATGTTAAGATGTTAAAAGGCTGTTATGATGAAACAGTTTTAATAAAAGCTATAATGTATTTTTGAAGTATATTACTGTAAATGTTAGGTGAACTTTGTGGCAGTGGGGTAGGGGGAGGCCAGGAGGAGCCTAACCTGTGAAGTGGTGTGGACTTGAGGATGGGGCAGGGGCGGCTTATTAAAGAGCTGTCAGTTATCAAGAGATGCTGCTGTTGCTAGGACCACCATCCGACCTCTGGTCAGGTGTTATTTTATCATGTCTTCGGCAGAGGAGATGAATAAACACCTGGTTGGTATTGCACTATTTTCCTGCCTCAAGCCTCCTGTGTTCCTCCGGCTGCTACCGGTCATCATCACAAATATAAATATAGAGATAATGCCTGTTTTACATCCTAACTGAGCAAAGCATCCTCAAGGACTTTTGACTTTTAAAAATGTGAAAACACTAATGACACAGTAGGAAGCTATTTTGGATATTAATGTAAATGTTGAGTGTATTTTATAAATGTGGGCAAGATTAAACTGTCTCCTATTCAGTGTTTACTATGATTTGAAGACGTGCACCTGTGTAATGTGTCTCCTCCACAGCTTGATAACTGGTGACTGAATCTCCCAGGATACAGAAACCATGTAATAGGACTACATGTCACAGTGTAGTAATGCTGGCTCTGAGACAGAAAACAGCACAATAAAACAACACACACAGTCTGACCATCATCAAATAAATAAAATATCACATGTGTAATACATTGTGGATATTTTGAATGTGTATTCTCTAGCAACACAGTGTCTTAAACAAATCCCAACATATAGATTTTAGCTCATTATTTAAATTGTGTGCTCGTATCTTCAAGGGTGGATTTTCCATTTCACTTTTGAAGGGAGTAAAAATAAACTGTAAAAAAATGATCCTGAGTAATTCCTGATGGGGACACTAAAACTGCTGCTCAAAGTGCTCTGTATTCACTGCCTTTTCATCATAAAAAAACCTGCTATTTCATTGCATCCATGAAATCTGAGACTCCATAGAGAACCCGAACAGTGTCACACACACACTACAAAAACACACAAAGCATGCAGTAGTAGAAGGAAAGATGCAGCATTTTCTGTGTTTGCTCCACAGACACTCATCTCAGTTGAGGGTGAATTTGTGTGGAACCAAACCAATGTCAATAAACTATGGAGATTTTTATCAGCTCAACTTGTTCACCTCTGAAGATGTAGTGTAAGTCCAAAGCATTCAATTGAAGGGATCCTAGGACTCAATCAAAATTTATTTTTCAAGTCAATTCATAAACTCACAACTCAGGCATACGTCTACAATACTATAGATGAACTGAGACATCAGCTACGACTCACTTTGGGTACGTATTTGCTTTTTGAGTGTAGCTGGGTCACAGTAGCACTGTATCTAAAACAAAAAAAACCTGTATGTGATGCAGAGAAAGAGGGAGACATCAAAAGGTTCATAGAGGATCAGCAGCATATTTTCCCAACAGGATGAAGTTCAAGGTAAAGTTCTCTTGCATATCTTCAATACTTTGGTTGCATTCAAGTGAGCACACATTCAACAGTAACACTGCTCCAGTCATGACCTAACACACAACACATTAAGGCTTCTTAGAAACAACCAAATAAAAAAGATTTTTTTTTAAAAGAAAGATTTAAATTGCATACTATACAGTTTATACAATGTCCTTCAACTGCTGATATTAAACTCAAGACTTTTGAATATACTTGCAATCTAATCAGATAAAATAAAGGAGATTTAATACTGGACCCTCTTGGTCTTTGTCTATTCCTGGTTGGATTCTCTAATATTTAAGTGTTTGACTGAAATGTGCATAAAAATGATTTAAAGAGACAGGATTAGTAAAGACAAAAGTCACACAACTTGTTGAGAACAGGAAAAAGTACAAGGCCTTACAAGACAGGGGAATCATTTCAACTCCTCCAGTGTCTCCACAGATGCTGTGCTTTGATATGGCCACTGGAGGGCAGCATTACCTTTATCATATGCATTGTAGAGAAGTGGGTGACAAAAGCAGTAACATTAGTTTGCTTGTTTTTGTTTCAACATCCCTGAATTTAAGAAAGCTGGACAGAATAAATTAGGTCTTTATATCTGTTAGTTGGATTAAGATAAATGACCTCACCACAACTGTTAGGTTGTTATAAAAATAAACAAACTGGATATTTGGAGTAAACATGCCTGTAAAACTGAATGGTATTTGTTGTAGTAATGGAGCTTTACATTTACTGACAAGTGACAGTGAAATACACAGCGGAGGACAGCCTTGCTAACATCAGTTAGATTTACATGGTTTGTGTCTGACGTGCACAAACATGTCTGAATCTCAACCTTAAAGGTCTGAAGCCTGGGACAACAGCAGACATCAGTTTCATTTTCTGTCAAGCTTTAAAAAAGACAGAAAAAGGGAAAAATGTGTTTTTTTTGTACATGTTGTCCTTAAACAGGTCCACTGTCACCTTTGTGCATGGTCCTTGTAGTATAGAAGAACATGGGCAGTAAGCCTCAGTGTGTCTCTTGTCCTTCAGTACTTCCCACTCCTGTCTCACTCACTCACAAAGCACCTTCAGTGTGGACTCTTCAGACTGATGGATTTCAGATTGCAGACTGGTTGGACTGCTCTTTATTCTATTATGAGGGTGAAAGCTACTTCACACATACACATGCTGACACAGACAGAGATACAAATTCATTTATATGGCCTAATGCACCTCCTGATAATTTACTAACGTGTATTTATTTTTACTTCCTTTCTTTTCCCTCGAATCTTTACCTGATATTATATTTTCTTACTACGACTACAACAAATTTGGAAACACGGTAACATAACTGCTGATGAAAGTACAATATAAAATATAATATAAAATAAAATATGCGGTTTGTTTCAGCCACCAAGTGTAATTACATACATTCGCCACTAGATGACGCACCTCATCTTTCTACAGAGACAACAGGACAAAATGGAAGATGAAATACAGCCGATAATAAAAAGAAGACACGAACACTAAGTAAGTACTACATGGCACAATTAAAAATATATATTGTAGGTTTCACATATGTTGTTTAAAACATTTAATAGAAATAAATATTTCCTAATTTATTACTTGTTATTTCTATAGTGGGTCGAGTAATACATGAAGTAGGGTAGTAAGAGTAAACTCACACGAGACCCATTTATTACCATAGTTTCTATTTTTATGGTGGCTAAAGATAAGAAAAGCTCACTGACTATTTACTAAACTATTGTAATTTTAACATGTGTTTAGGATTTTAGTGTCCCAAAACACGGTAATGAGCTAATCTTCACTTAGCTAATTGGCCTAAAAGCTACTGGTAGTACTTAAAATCCACTAACGTGCCCAGTTTGAACAGTTTCACCAGTTGATTTTTATATTATTTATTTATTCTTTATTTTTAATTCAGTTACTTAATTCTATATTCATTTTTTGTTCTTGATTTTTAAAATGCAAACATGTCAAAGAATACCAACTAATGCTCAATTAACTTTTCTAGTTCCTAAAATATTGTCTAGCTGAGATTAAAAAGAATAAAAAAGGATGTGCTACTTTTTGGTTTGGGGAAATTTCTCACATTTTTTAGCCTGTGTGAGTCTTACTGAGTGTTACTTGAATCCAGGCCTATGATGGTGTTCAAGCTTCATTAGTACAAGTTTACACACGAGCTGTTCTACAGGTGGTTTTATGCTGTTTATGCTCCTGCTTAAATTGGCTGCTGGACAGAAAAAGCCAGTATTAACCACACCTGTGGTGGAGGTGAAGTAGGTCACTGTCACCACAGGAGCAGGATGTGTATGGGCCACTGTGGGAAAATGAATGAGTGTAGCATTTAAGATCAGACAGGCCCATTTAAAGACTTGAAGCATGTTGTTTTGTTATCTCAGAGGATATCTGCTGAATATTATTTTTATTATATGAACAGGGATCTCAACCAGAACTATTAAAAAAACATATAAAACAAAACAAAATACTGATTATTATTAACTGATTGGTTCTGCAGTAATTACACAGGTAAAGTGAGTAAATCAGTAATGTACCTTGTTAGTGTGTCTGTGTGTGTGTGAACTTTGACCATGAGACAGTGTATTTGTTTTAAATTAATGCAAATATTTGTCGCTGTGAACGTCTTTACATATCAGTGTAAACACGTCCTTGAGCTGCTCATGTTATTGTTGCCAGGAGGAATAATACAGTGAGTGTGTCCCTGCGTGAACTGGGTGTGAGCACCAAAACACACACTTATCAGATTCAGCTGGCACAGCTTGTGAAAGGCAGACAAACATCGCAACCTTTTCAAACTCCACACGATGTCTGAACCGATAATTATAGCTTGTTTTTGTTTAGTTTTTTTTCTTCAAGTAACTCGTGATGCTTTCCTGAAAACTGGGTATAAATGCTGAAGAAATGCTACAAACTGCTCTCTTCCTGTGTGGGTGAGTTTGAAATAAAAATGGTAGCAGGGCATTCAGAGTACATCTGCTCCTACAACTGTACAGTACTTCTAGCTGTGACTATATTTGTCCTCCCTTCCTTCTCTCGTTTGCAAAGGGACAGGAGAGTCAAGAGTTGGAGAGCTGCCAAAAGAGGCCGGCCCGCCATGCAGCTGAAACTTTTACAAGCCAAGCAGGAAGAGACACAGGGAGCGATCGAAGAAGAAAAGGAGGAAAAGAAAAAGTGAGAGAGACATCTGAGTTCTTTTCTCTCCCTCTCCCTGTCTCCCCTCTCTGTGTCTGTCTGTCTCTCCCTTTTTTTCTTTTCTTAGTCCTTGTTAAACCCATACTGTATTTGCCCGCCTTCGTTGGCAGGGGGTAAATGTAGGGCTCGAGGACAGGACGGGAGGGGAGGAGATGGAGGGGCGGACTTTGGGTTCAGAGAGTTCAGCTGAGGAGAGAAATAAATTCATAAACAACAAAGGAGACGTGACGTCAGGTTGAGGGGCTGTCCAACCTGCTGGCTGAATCTGAACCTCCATGGAAGAACCGGATTGTTCGCACCACATGTGTATTTGTGTGTGTGTGTGTGTGTGTGGTACAGTATGATTGTGTGTGTGCGCGCGTGTGTCCATTGTCCTGTCTTCGAGAAAAAAACTTGTGGAGTTGAAGCAAAGAAGTTGGACTATTGTGGTCCGTTTTGTTTCCGCGGTGAGTGAGGACGGGGAGAACCCTGTGAGAGTGTGTGTGTTGGTGTGTGTTTGGCCAGTTTAAGAACTCAGTAACTATTATTACAGCAGCTGCAACGAGGAATTAACTGATTCACTGATGAAAGACAAAACAAGATTTGTCTTTTGTCCTCGGGTGGTGGTGGCTGGTAAGTTTTTAAAAAAAAAAAAAAAAAGAGAGAAAAAGTATTTGTTTGCAATTTAACAGTTAAAAAAAGTACTCCTGTTTTTTTACAATTACACCCAGCATTTTCAAAATGACATCAGCTCAGAAGCGAGCTCCCATTGGTTGGCTCCGCTTGGGATACCCGCTCAAGCGCCGGTGATTGGCCGGCGAGCAGGCGACAGAGAAGGTCGGCCATTTATGAACAGATGGATTTATGTTTTCTCTCCTAATGATTGAGGTCATCTAGAGGCGACAGCGTGCTGATCCAAGATCTGCATTGGTGTTCAACTCTCATGCTGGTGTGAGAAAGCAAAGGGAAACCTGGGAAAGATGCCAAAAGGCAGAAAAAAGTGACATTCTCTGAAATATCCACCTCCTTGCTCATTGATTCATTTAGCCGAACTCCCTCAAACCCCTCCCACTCACGAGGGCTGATATTATCCCCGATGGAGGGAGAGGACGAATTGAGGGGAGATGGAGGGAGACGCGGAGAAAAAAAACGGGGCAGAACAGAGATGTCAAAAAAGACAGTAAGTCTGTGGGGACTTCTGTTTCCGGCGACAGAACTTGACAACAATTGTCCACCAGTGTAGAGTTGGAATCTCGAGCCAGTTTGGGCTTTTTTTTTTTTTTGATCGATTGATTGTAAAAACGTGGTGAGGTGGAACAATATGGCAGAAGTGTGTGGATGTGCTCGTCTCTCTCGCCATCTGTCTGTTGCTGCAGGATAGTCTAAGTGGAGGCGAGAGGTGTGTTTTGGACGTTTAGATGATTAACATGCGGATTTTCGCAGGGCTCCTCGCTGCTGTCCCACTGTTTTGTGTCACCACGTCTGCTCACAACAGTTTACGCTTCCTCTCTTTCTTTTTCTTGTCTTTCTGTGGCACACTCTCTTTCTTAACTCTTTTTCTCTGACTCCTCCTCTTTCTGTTCCTTCTCTCGCTACAGCATGTCCCTCCCTTCCTCTTTCTGTGTCTCTACACCCCCCCACCACCTCCTCCTCCTCCTCCTCCTCTCCTCCTTTTTCTCTCCTTCCCTCCTGGCAGCAGTGCCAAAGTGGGCAGGCAGACCGAGGCAAACACAGCACAGGGCAGAGCAGAGGGCGATCCAAAGGCTGGCGAATTGATTATGTGTATGTTTGTGTTTTGAACTGTCCTGGCGTCTGCGTGTGTTTGCGTATTTGACTGTTTTGGTCATACGCAACTGCAACGGATGTGAGTCTTTATCGGGTCTGTTGTGGAGCTTTTTGCTTTTTTGTTGTTGTTGTGCACAGTGTGTTTGATACTGAGGTTTTTGTGCGTTTTGTGTGTGTATTTCAGGGCTGTGTGTGAGCAGACGTCCCTCTGTCACCCCGTGTACGGACAGACGCACTCACGCCAGTAGGAGGGGATTGTGGGAAGGGGGTGTAGCTCTCAGAGGGTGTGCTCTACTCTTCTCTTTTCCCTTCTTCCCGCCATCACGGCCCTCTTCTCCTTCAGTCCTCCGGCCCAGCCCGCCGCTCACATACAGGCTCCAGGTATTTTTCTTTTTTATCCTGCAACACCTCTTCCCGTCTTTTTACTGCCCTATAATCTGTCTCCCTCAGTTCCTCTCGCCCTCTTCTCTGTCCTTCATCATGGTCTTTCTCCTGCAAACGTGTCTATCGTCGTTGGTTGCCACGCCGCACTCCGCTCGGCGCCATTTTGGCTCAATGGACCTAACAGGAGAAACTTTTCTAGAGCTCAGAGGGACTCCGGGACTCCCCGCTGACCATCGTCTATCTCCCGCCTTCTTTATCTCTTTCTGTCTTTCCCCTGTCGCCCTCTTCCTCTCCCCTCTCTGCTCCAGGACAGCAGGCTCTGACAGGGTGCTAAACTGTCTTTCTGTGGCTTTCTGTACCGAACAGGTGTCTCTTTGGAGACTGGCGAGAGGAAGGACAGGCCTCCTTGGTTACTATCTGACCTCAGAGGGTTGACCGAGCTACAGAGCTGTTGTTGTGTTTACGTCAGTGTAAGTTTTAGATGCTGACCAGCGCTAAAGAGCTGTACCAGCGCGGGGAAGCGAGACGATTGTCCAGTCTCTTATCATCCAGTGCCGCCGGGATAGGTAATACGAGGGCAGTATTTACTTTGTTTCTCATTCCCTTCGCTCACTGTTTGCACTTTCCACCACTGTGAGAACCCAGATAGGCAACGGTGGTTTCACAAGCACATATGTGTTTGTGAAAACATGTATGTTTAATCTTTCGGCGATCTAGAGGTGTGGCAGCTTGTTGAAAGGTGGCGACTGTAATGTTTGTCCTGGATCACCGTGTCATAGGATACAGTGTGCATGACACTCAATACTTAGGAGAAGACCCAGGCAGAAATGACACCGAGTTCAGTCACACAAATAGACAATGCTGGGTAGAAGAAAGGGGCAGACTGTAATGCAATATTTTGTTGGTGTTCTTCAGTAGGTCTCTTACATTTTAAAAACTGTTGATTCTTTGCCAATGGTGTGACCTGCTGTCGAAGAAGAAAATTATTTATCTGACTGTTGCGTATCTTAGTCAGCTCAGAGAAAACAAACACACTAATAATTTTGGATTACAGCCACAACCATGTCATAAAGCAAAAGCAGAATATCGATGTTGCACATTAACCGAGTTCGTTCCACCGCTTAACCTACTTCTCAGAAGATATTTATCTGCACACTGTGTGTACCTAGCTTTGCCAGTACTGTATCTTGGTCTAAATAGGGGCTGGTGCTAAGATGGCGCCTTCGTGCCACGTGTAAACAGTGAACACGAGCAGATTCTTTCAACATACCCCTCACAATTCGTGGGTATGCTACTCTCAATTCCTCTGCAATCAGACTCTGTCAATTCGGAGATCTTAACTTTGGCATTAAGGCACAAATTAATTTACAAAAATACGATCGTGTTTCCAAAAGTCTTTTTTTTTCGCGTATCGACATGTGACAGCAATGAGGGGAAAATGTTAAGAAAAAGAAGCTAGAGAAAAATAGAGAGAACAAGAGTTGCAGAGACAGAAAGAGAGGTAGGAGTGGGAGAGCTCTTTCCCCGCCCCTCTCTTATCCTCAGATGAACTTATCGTGTTGCCTCATAATGTTTCTGAGTTTTTCTCCTAGAGGCAGTCAGGCTAACTTCCTGCATTCAGCCTCAGTGTAGCTGATTGGTTGATATCTTGGCTGACCGGCCGTGGTTTGCAGCGAGGCAACAGGAAGTTTCTCTTCTCGTGCAGGAAGCTGCAGCTGTGTCGTCCTGACATACACCACTTAGCACCCTTGCACACATATTTTTTTTGTATAGATGCACACAATCGTGCGCACATGCTCGTTTTGAAAGGGCACACTTTGTGTCTATATGCTGCATGTGTGCGTCTGGCCTGCTTTGTGTGCCATTAGTAAATGCTATAACATGTGGGCGTGTAGCAACATGTCAGGCCAGGATTCTGAGCTATCAGAAACATTTGAAACCATGGTAACCACACATCTCATTAGCACATTAGCAAAAGCATAGACAAGTGGAAAAGAGGAGAGGGGACAGAGAAAGTAGATGAAGAGGAGGACAGAAACCATCTTCTTTATTCTGAGGATTTGGAAACACACTCACCATCTCGGTTGTATAGCTTGTACACCACTGATTCAGAAGCAGTTCATGTTGATAATCTAAAAATGCATCACCGATGTTATGACAAAGTAACCTGAGACACCTAAGTCTAAAATGTAGAGGTTTGTAAATGTGGAGTGACTGTGTGCACTGTCATCGTTTTGATTATTCAACTTAGCTCCATTTCTCTGTGTGTATCTCTGATTGAAATTATTGTTGGACACTGTGACAGTCGACACAAAGGCTCCCTTATACTCCCGCCATATCTGGGTCATACTATCTTTTCATCGGACACGTTACCCGACATGTTTACCTAGCTCTTATCCCTGTCAGCGCTGCATGTGTGTGTGTGTGTGTGTGTGCAGTCGTCTGTCTCGCAAAACAGAGAAGTTGATTGTAAAGGACTGGAGTCATTTTTTATTTGATTATCATTTAGTTAATCAGGATCAGATAGACGGAGCTTTGTTTCATGCAGCTACACTATGCGTCCTCTGCCAGTGTGTGGTTGTGTAAGTACATAGTATGGCAGCATATTTCTGTAATACTTACATACATGTGAGCACGAGCGCCGTGTGTTTGCACCTGGTTAATGAGGATATACAGAACATCAGAGCAGGCACGGCGCCAAGTGGGATGGAAGAGGCTCAGCGCTCGCAGTCTTCGTCCTTTAATATAGGAAAAAGGCATTCCTTAGGGAGTGGGAAGATGACAAAGCTGGTGTGATAAAATCACCATAGCGCTTTGTAAAGGATCAGTAAGACTGCACATGAGTAAGACAAGACATCCGTTTGCATCTTTTTATCAGTGGGAATTCTTTATTATGCCATCTATTGTGTGGCATACTTCCTGTGCCAACTCCAGCTCCCCCACCGCTCCTCCTCCTCTTTGCCCACCATCACCACCTCCTTACCCCCTTATTGAAATTCTGCCTGGCACACAGACACTGCCCATTCTTGGCACGAAGCTCAGAGAGGGAGAGAGAGAGAGAGAGAGGGAGACTCAGGCAAAGAGAGGAACACACAAGAACCTGTACCAATCGTCTGGTGCCCCCTCCGTCATGTCTGTGCCAAGCATTCATCCGTTCTCGCCGACCAAGGGACCAGTCAATCCAATAGGTATTTCCCTGCCTCTGCTTCCTGTGATAATCTCCTCCAATTTCAGGAGTTTTGTTTGCGACTGAGTCCGCCGTGTGTGTTTTGAGATTTGCTAATTAATTTGTGTGTTTACGTTGTTTGCACTGGGCGAAGAATGAATCTAACGAATCCTGTATCCTTTCACAGTGGAGGAGTTGGAGCGAAGGCCTTTTGTTTCCATTATACCTTTCGTCTTTTTGCACGGGTTTTGATCCGTTTACGATGGTGCGTTAGTGGCCATTTTTTTCTTTAAGCGTGTTCGGGCAGTATTGAAAATCTTGATTGATATTGGAAGTTTGTAAAACCTGCGTAATAAACACTTGTAACTCAATTTAGCGACCATTTTTAATTGCATACGGTCTTTATTGTCAGTGGATGTTTAGAAAGACAGGAAAGGACAAGGTAAGAGAGGTAGGCCAGGAATTGAACTGTGGATACAGCGCTCACGTGGTATGTGCCTTAAAACATTGCATCCCTTTAGCCACCATTTTGATTTTATTATTTCAAATTAATCCCCACAAGAGAGGAATAAATAAATAGTTTGATCATGTCAACTTGCTATCATTGTTTTGTACATGTTTCTTTTTCTGTTTTCCTGAAAAGGCCTAAATTACAGTTGTAGCAGTATTGTTAAAATCATTTTAGCTAACAAACATTTAATGTTGCATGTCTGAAACATTATCAGGTTCAAACTGAACAGAGGTGTAAACCAGCTGTTCAGAGCTCACAGCAAAAGGACAGAATTCAAAGTTGTGTAACTGACAGGGTTTTGGAAACCTCAAAACAAACGCGTTTCTGTCACCCGAAGAAAGATGACTATGCTAAAGCAGGAAATTGCCTCCAGAAAAACATATCCTGGTTGGTCACAGCAGAGTAGTGTTATCAGAGGGCAAGAGAGGACAAGGTCCGTGTTTTCTTGGCTTGTGCAGAATACTGCTGATGTGGATTTACTAACATTTAGCCCTAATTCTGCTGTGGCAGATGCACAGATATAGGCAGATTAGATTAGCTCAGCGGGCCACACGTCTTCTGCTTCTTGCTTGTTCTTTAACAACCTCTCAGCTGCCCCACAGGCTCAAAACGCATTCATTTTGGAGCTGTTGACAGAGATAATTATTTGCCCTGCTCTAGCCATGCATGGCCCTTTTATGTGCCAAAGAAAATGTCCACAATCACAGACAACAGTGCTCAATAGAGCTCACATGACTGACCGAGTTTGGCCTCAGTGTTTCCAAAACAGTCGGGGGAACGGGATGCCAATTTTTCTCAATTAACCTAGAAGCACAGAATTCCCCACAAGCATTTAAATATTTTTTCATGCTCAGATGTCTTGTTAAATCTTTATTAATTTGACCCATTTCCCTGAGTACACTGTGTCATATCACTGTTAGTCTGTTCGCCCTGTCCTCCACACACAGCTCCAGCCAGAGGGATGTTTCTTGGCGACCAAACAGAGTTCATAGATCTGTCATTGGCATGGTGGCAGAGTCAGGCATCAC
>OOFC01018125.1:18055-44581 GCA_900323345.1 Pseudochromis fuscus
CCATTCTGTCTGTCTGGTCTTCTGTAATCAGACTAGCAGGGTCTACTGCATGCTAACTATGGGCTGGTCTGGACAGAGTCTCAGGGGTTGTGACTATATGCTAATTTATGCATGCAGTGCACCTTCTAACCCCTTGTCTGTCTATCTGAGGCCCAGGTCTGGCATTTAGTCTGGCTCTCATTAACCCTTCAGCTGCCGCCATGTTAACCTGCTGGCTCATCCCAACCTCTATCCCTCGCTTAGCAACAGTTTAGTAACGAAGCTAACATCAACTTTAAAGTTCTAAAAGTCGACGGGATCAAAAACCTGCGAGGACGTGACTGAAAAAAAATGACGATGTGCTGCACGTGATCACGCTGGTTCTGTGCGAACTGTCCAGTTGTCTGAAAGGCAGCGTTAGCCTCCCGCTCACTGCACGTGATGGAGTGTGTCGTCTGGGTCTGTTGGCTTCGTCTCAGCGCTTGGCACGAGATTGATTCTCCATCACTCCCAATTGCACAGCTGCTCTTTCTTCATCATGAGACAGCACTCTCATAAAAAAAAAAAAAAAACGAAAGGTAGGCCATATAGTGTTTTTAAGTAGACCTAAAATGGCCGATGCGCAAGACGCCATTTTGTGCTTCCTTGTTGTGTTTTGGGGGGCAGAATCCCAGCTTTGTATTCAATCAGAGGCAGCTGGTGGAAGCCATATTTGCAGGCATCTGTGTGTGTACCTCCGTCTGAGCAGCAGCAGCCAGCCTACACAGGGATAGCCCACTGGAATGAGCTCAGTTTTTGGCAAAAACGGAAAAGGATTCCTGGCATAGAGTCGAGCAGCTCTGTTTTTTTTTTCTCTTTCGATCACATGCCAGTCTCAGGAAGCCAGTGAGTTGTTCGTTGGGCTTTCACACATGACACACACAGTGCTCTCACTTTCCGACGTCCGTTTACCGTTAAATTATTTGTCGTTTATTTATTTTAATGACATCCACACATTCAGCTTTGCAACGGGACAAAGTAAAAAGCTTGGTTGATCACTGACGACGTGCACTTGTACAACATCTCATCTTTTTATTAAGAAGTGAGAATGGTTTCACTTGTTGTCATGAAACTTTCAGATTTTAGTTGTGATTTTCAATTCTCATTTTAAAGTTGTAAAGAAAACCAAAGAATCAGACAAGGAGATAAAACTACAAGAATTGAATTTGAACACATCAGTCAAAAACACTGTGCAAATATATATTTCAGAGGTAACAATCGTATCCAGTGCATCCTCTGCATGTGTTGGGAAGACGAGTTAATTAAGATAACCTTCTCTGTCTCTTTTTCTTTGTACCATTGCAGGAAAGTTACCTTTGTGGATCTTTGATGCTGAAGCAGCGTGGATGCTGTCCTTGGGGCTGAGGTAGTAGATTGAATAGTTGTGGGGTTCTGTAACCTCTTTTTGAGATAACTATACAATCTACTGTCTTTCCCAAGGAGACAGCTGAGTCAGCCACTCGCCGACTGTCATCTCCAGACGGGCAAATCGTGCTGTCCAATCAAAAAAACACAACAAAAAAAAAAAACGCTTGCAGAAATCAACATAATGCATGTCGTGCTTTTTAAACCACTTGTATTGCTTTTGCTAGAACGGGTGAATGAAGTTTTATTGTTTCCCAACAGGTGAACAAGCGGTGTGCTCGACTTGGACTCTGACAGGGTGAGGTAGTAGGTTGTATAGTTTGGTGGGTGGGATCACACCCTGCTCAGGTGATAACTATACAGTCTATTGCCTTCCCTGAGGAGCTCACTGCACACTCATGAATATTCAACACACTCTCATGGCTCAAGTATCACGTTTAATCCCAGATATCGTAAAAAAAAAAGAAAAAATGGAGCAGGAACATATGTGCGTCAGTGGATTAGTGCTTGAATTGACTGCAGCTGTTAAATTAACTGAAGCTGTCAAATGCTTTGAAATATGTACATCTTAATAAAACCACACTTGCCTTAAATCACTTGTCCAAAATCAATCTTGAATTTTTTTTGTTTGTCACACGCTGCAAATTTGTTTTGCGATGGAACAGCGACAACGGAGTTTGTTAGTGTATGGCCCCCTCTAGTGGAGACACAGGAGATCGCTCTGACGAGAACAAGTTGGCACAGGAGGGATGGGAAAGTGAAGGCCACAGGGGACTAAATATGCAGGGTTAATTTGAACCAAACACTACAGATTTTACAAGTTCACCCTCTGCTGCCTGCACTTCCTGTCTTCCATAAAGCCTGAGGACTGTTGGACACAGAGACAGTCCAAGTGGATGAAACCTTTCTGATCTTAATCACACTACACCTCAACAGACCACACGGTCCTCTGTTACACTGTGGGCTTCCCTCCTGATCTGCACATCTCTGTGTGATCAGCTTGGCTTCCCGTTATTGATCTGCGAACTTGCTTGTTCCCGTGGCAACAGTTCAGCCTCACGAGGAAGCGCCTCCATATCTGACTGTAGGCCTGCTGGATCTTTGGGATGCGGTAGGCATAGACCACAGGGTTGACTGCGGAGTTGGCGTGAGAGAGGAGAATGCCTGAAAAAAAAGTCAATTTGTTAGTGTTATATTTCACTATTACTACAACTGTGATCTGAAAACACATTCAATATGAAAAAATGTCAAGTCTCTGGTGGCTCAAAACAAAAGTCTGAATATAAACATAAACAACCAATTGCAGGATGTGTAAGGACTAGAAAAATCACCTGCCTGCATACAGTGTTCCTGGTGTGACGGCTTGAGGACCCTGAAAAAGCAGAAGACAGTTCATGAGGTGCAGAGGAATCCAACAACCTGCAAACAAAATGAGAACCAGAGCCAAGGAGCACGCCAGCCTCTTCTCCCTCAGCAGAGAGGCCTGGGTTTGAGGGCAGCTGTCCTTAAGACGTCCCTGCAGACTCCAGAAGATTCTGGTGTAGAGGAGGGTCATGGCCAGCAGGGGTGCCATGACACATCCCAGGAAGTTGAAGTAGACCATGAAGGGGAGGGAGATGACGGAGAGGAAGGTGCATGGTGGGGCGGTGGAGGAAGTGAAGGATGTGTTGGTGGAAGCAGATGCTAGAGAGGAGTAATTATTCCAGCCAAACAGAGGGGTGAACCCCAGCAGACAGGAGACGATCCAGCAAACAGACACAGACAACCATGTGCGCCTCCCTGTGGCCAGAGACTTGTATCTGAAAATGAGGGACAGGACAAAAAGAAACAGGAGGAGGTTATTTCTACAAATTGACAATATGGTATCAATGATGTGTTAACCCAGAGTTCAGACCTCACCTGATTGGTGTGTGCAGCCGCAGGTACCGGTCCACGGCGATAGCTAGCAGTGACAGCACAGAGGCCTGGGTCAGCACAAGCACCACACAGCTGAGGAGCAGGCACAGCTCAGGGCTCAGACTCACCCACCCGTCCAATATCACAGCGAGGGGCACGGCAGCCACACCCACCAGGAAGTCGGCCACCGCCAAGGAAACCAGGAAGCAGAAGGTCGGCTCCCTCAGTGAATCACGGATACCAAAACACACAGCACACACCACCAATACATTTCCAAGGCAACATGCCACGGCGATCAGGGCCTCTAGCACTGTGTAGGCCACCCAGCTCCACTCAGCCATCAGTGCAGATGGAGAGCAAGGACGACAGATGAAGTACAACACGAGCAAGTTTCCTTGAAGGCAGGGTACAGGTGTAACAAACTCCACAGCAGAGAACAGTCCAACATAATCCTGAGTTTCTTCTTCACATAAGTCTATTGTTTCTCAGCTCTTGGCCTCAAATGACCAAAAAAAGCATTGAGCAGATGCTTTTTATATGCAAACATGCATGCGCCTCTCTGTGCACACACAATAACAGGCACGCACTCCATGGAGACGCCATCTGTATTTCATCAGTCAGTGAGAAATCCTCTCCTTACTTAGTATAATGTAGCCTTAGAGGATTAGAGGAAGGGACTCCTGAATGAGCCTTGTCAGGTTTTTCCACCCAACAGGTGTGTTCAGTATTGTTAGTAGAAGAAGATTTCATAATTTATTTTTTAGAGAAGAAATTCAGTTTAAAAGTCTAATCACACCTGTATTATTAGCAGAATGGACTGTAC
This sequence comes from Pseudochromis fuscus, assembly GCA_900323345.1. NCBI lineage: Eukaryota > Metazoa > Chordata > Actinopteri > Pseudochromidae > Pseudochromis > Pseudochromis fuscus. The sequence continues at coordinate 22,158 of OOFC01018125.1, forward strand.
CAAATTATAGAGTAAAAGCATTCGTACAGAACAGCTGCATCCAAACTGGGGTTATACACAATATATAATGTAATTTATTATTACTGATATGTTCATGGATTATTGTTTCATTAATGTAATTCTTTCAGCTAGTTTGAAGTGCTATTCACTGGTTTATACTGTTTTAACTGTAAACTCTTAAGCTGCAGGACTAAATGTAGCTGTTGATGCATTTGAAGAAAAGATATATTTTTATGTCTAATGTGAAGCAATATAAAAAAACGCCCCCAGTTACACTTAGTTCCCTTCCTCCATGACGTCTTTTTAACTTTATGACAGTTAAAGGAAACTATTCAGGATGAACAAGAATGACCATATTGGTTATAAATTGTATGTAGTTTTATATCAATATCAAGTTAACATCTAAATGTTATGTAATTATTTATATAATATAGTTTGATCGTAAGAAGTCATCATTAAATTCGAAAAACACTAAATTAATGTTGTTTGGTGGGTGTGGGTGTGGTAACAGATACAAATAGATGAGGTGAACATTGACAGAGTTCATGAAATCAAATTTCTTGGTGTTATCACACATGTACAACATAAACCTTCAGGAAGCATCTGAGCATTATACAAAGCAAAGCATCTTCTGGATCACAAATCACTTCTGTACTGTTCACTCATTTCACCATATTTAAATTACTTAAATTACTGCACTGAAATCTGGGGCAACACTGACAAAGGTTCATTGTATTCACAGGTCAAACTACAGAAAAAAACAATAAGAAACATTGATAATGTCGGTTTTCTCACACCAATTCTCTGTTTCTAAAGTACAAAATATTAAAATTTATGGATTTTGTAGGATTTCAAACAGCACAAATAATGTGCAAAGCCAAAAACAGTCTATTTCCATCACATATTCAAAACACATTTTGGCATCAACAGGAGGGTTCGGACTTAAGAGAGAAAATTATATTTGAAACTCACAGAGTGCAAACCAACTCAAGAGGGGTCTGTACAACGGTTTGTGGAGGTTTAAAAGTCACTGTGCTGGTGTGTGTGTGTGTGTGTGTGTATATAACATGTAGCTAAATATAGATACATTATTATTGTTACAAAATTGTCAACACTTATAATACATATGTAAGGAAATATTAATATTCTCAGATATATAAATATTCAAGCAAAGTAAAAGAAAAAAGTATATGTATATATGTGTATATGTGTGTGAGTGTGTATGTGTGTATAAATAAGGGAAGCTGAACAGCGGATGAATAATTGATTAACAGAGAAGGGGTGGGACTTAACAAGTTTCCATCCACTTATTTTTGAATGTGTAAATGTTTCATTGATTTATATTTAATTTCATAATTTTTTTTATTTTTGTTTTATGTACATATTCAAAATAAACTTCTCACTGTGTTTATGTCTGACTCATATGATTTAACTATCAAAATAATATGAAAATAAATACAGTTTGGCAACTTCATGTGAAAAGTTGTACTCAGCCTTCAGTGTGTGTGTGTGTGTGTGTGTGTGTGTGTGTGTGTGTGTGTGTGTTTGTGCGTGCGCTCTGTTCTGTGTGTGAGGGGACTTTTTAGATGTTACTGATTAACAGGTCGGTTTTCTTAATGCATGCTTGCTTTGCATATCATTTTGGCTATGGGTGCGTGTCTGTGTGTTTGCTTCAGTTTATAAGCACATCTGTGTTTTTGTGTGATAGGGCGTAGACAGTGTGTCTTTGTTCATGTAGACAGACAGACAGACAGATTGTTACAGACAGTAACAGTCATGTTCTGAAAATATTTTAAGATTTATTTCATCTTAAAAAAAATATTTTAACACGAACAGATGATGTTTATACAACCTAATTTTGTTAAAAAGTATATAAAATGATCGTTAACTGCAGCTGCTGAATATGTGCAATACAAAGTTACAAAAAAAAGGAAAACACAACCTTTATTTGGAGAATGATTTAAGTTCTACTTATAAAGTAGATAATATGTAATAATCTTTTAGATTTACATGTTAAATGCCACACATGACCTGTTCACGCCTCATACTAACTCCAATATGGTTCTGTTTCTACAATAAGCTCTGACCTACAGTGTTTCATTTTTCTTTTTCTCGCTTTTCAAATACTCAGTATTCATTTGTTATTCAAAATGCCACAGAATTAGAATTAACAGAAAGGAAATTCATGGGACGTCCAAAGTGATTTCCCTTCAAATTGTTTGTGCTAATTCTATATCTATGCTGATACACGCTCTCCATCCTGTTTTTGTTTTTTTCTACACTGTGTTAAAGTCTCCTTGTAGGCCTCTCAGCGTCTTCTCATCGAACCTATAGGTCAGCTTCCTTTTCACTTTGTGAATCTCGCCAGTGCGGGAGTAGTTCCTCAATGCCCGCGCCATCTTTTGGTAGGTCATGGTTTTGCGATTCCCCTTTCGGCGTCCCCACAGCTGAGCCAGGCGCTCCTTGTTCTGGGAGGAGAACTGAAAGGTGCCGGAGGAGGAGGACTGGACCCACCAGATGCAGCTCCTCATCGAGGGAGTCTGAAGCATCTCAAACAGGAACTGGAACAGCCGCTCCTTCCTCTTTCCTGCCAAAGAGGAAGAGGAGGTAACTATAAAAATATGAGGCGACAATTTCTCACGTGTGAACGTCAATGTTGTGTCTAAAACAGCGAGCTGAATACAAAGAAGTGTGGTATTTGTAGATATGTTGAAGTTCAGGGTTATATAGTGTATTTGTGTTTTAATACCTGACAGTGGTACAAGAGGCAAAGAGTCCTTCTTGTCCCCCCGGTCAGAGGACGGTGATGGTGAATCCTGGTATTCCTGGTACTGGGAGCTACTAGATTGTGAGTCTGAGTCCATGTATGCAGGTGGTTCACGGGAATATGCGATGTGGTCCTGAAACAGACACATATAAATCATATAAAATCCTCCTTGTCAGTCATAGATGAAGCCAGTCAATTTACTGATGTCACTTTAAATTCAGGGTCAGAATAATCTTCAGTGATGTCTGGTGCTCAGCTGAGAAAAACATCACTGAGCTTAAAGACTGAGCTCCGTGAACTCACCCAATGATTGTCATGGGGGCTGGACCAGGCTGGGTGTGGGACTTGCTCTATGTAGTCCTCGTTCGGAGTGTGTGAGCCACAGTGCCACTCGTATGCACTACCTGACCAGCTGTTCTCTATGGAGGGATAACAGTCAGTCAGATAGGAGCAGTACACACAAGTATTGCACACAGGCACTGCCCTCATCACACTGACCTATTATCATGGAGCTCTGGTGGGAGCGTGCGTGTTGCCCCATGGTGGCCAGAGGTGATAGAGGTGTGTGTGCAGGCTGGACGTCCTCTGAATGCTCCTGCAGGTACTCCTCGATGACTTCCAGGTCCACCTCAGGACAGGAGGAGGGCGCCACTCCAATCCAGGCCCCCCGGCCTCCTCCGCTCATCTTGATCTCGGTCACATAAGCCATCTGATGTACACACAGGAGGGACGGCAGCTTTCAGACAACATACACACTCCAGTTCTTACCTGGCTGACTTTGTTGTGTGAGGATGAACGTGAGGAACATTTTGCATGTGATGTGGTGCATGTATCTCATGTCTATTATAGCCTGAGGTCTTATCATCAGACCCAACACCCACTGCTTTTCTCTTCTTTTTTCTTTTTTTTCATGAAACCCATTGTTTTGTAGTGATTGAATTATTTGCTCTCTGGACTTATTCACACATTTAAAATGAGCTTTGACTGGTCTATGAATCACCTTTTTTTTTATTACATAGTACTAAAAAACAGTGATGCTTCTTGTGATTTTAAACCAATCTAAATGAAGCTCCAAAATGACACACATTGATAACCTTCACTTCAATACTTTAGGAAATTCAACCTGATCGTGTACATTACAGTTTATGTGACTTGAAAACAAGTCAGGCGCCAACACTGTGACCATGTGTATTTTAGTTTGACTCGCAAATTTATGCAAGTGTTTGTGCTTTCACTATCACAGATAACAGTCAGATAACAGGGCTGAGTAGCTTAGCGGCTATTCTTCTATCCCAACACCCTCTCACATCTATTATGATCAACAAGATAATATGTTAAAGCAAAGAGATAAAATAATGTCAGACTCACCATCTCCATTCCTGCCAACATAGCTACAAGACAATCTGGAAAGAAAAAGAGCACAGACAGCAAGCTCAAAACATTTACAAACAGAGAAGTGAAAGATGCTATCACACATACTTCTCTGAGACTCGGTCACATGACTGCAAAAAGCATGAACTTCAAAACATGAATGAAGGAGCTGTTTACCTTGTTATGTCAGAGGTGGGCTCCTGTGTCCTGCACAGTCAAGTAGTGTCCTCAAGCAGTGAAGGGTGGAGACATGAGAACGTGGACGCTCACCTGTGTGATGCTCCACCTGGATGTCACCTCTCTTATAGGCTCTGCACACACACCCTCCTTCTTCCTCTCATTGGCCAGTCAGTGCAGGAGTGGCTTGCAAAATGAAAAGTAATTCTAGATGTCTGCTGATCTATTGTTTCTTAATTTATGTAATCAGTTTTTTTTTCTTTAGTGTTTTGTTTAATTAGTTGAAGAAGCACAACAGTGAGCTCAGTGTCTATTGTGACAAACCAGCTGTTTAAATGGCAGCAAAACTGCAATCAGCTGAAATCCGTCTAATTTTTTTCATACAACAGCTTCAGTCAGTGATTTTTTTATTTTGCTTATGAAGTTTTATTTCCTGGAATCAAAGCCTGTGGTGTATCTGTGGTTTCTTATCATTTCATTTGCCTCATAGAAGATACCACGGAGGATAATGAAGAGCCTTTACACTTTCGGCTTTAACTTAGTGCAAACACAACACTCCTCGTTCAGTAAAGAGAAGGATGGATGGATGGATGAGAGTAGGGATTTCAAAGGATGTGTGTTGCTACCTGCATGTGTTGAAGACAGGTCTGTGCAATGTCTGTAATAAATATCTGAATAAAATTAACAAAGAAACAACCTGGCACACTCACCTCTCCACACACTTGCTCTCATAGTTGCCTGCCTCCCACAATCCAGTGTGATGCATCATGAATTAACCCACATACTGTTTCAGTCATCTGTGCTCACCTACTGTACTGCAGCTCTGTCTGTTCACATGGGGAATGTTGGACGGACATTAATCTCTCAATTTATCATAGGAATCACTATATAATAATTGTTTATAATATAATGTAGTGTTATTCTAAGCAGATATAAAAAAAGAAAAAATCTATTCAGATATATTCTACAAAATGTGTTCAAAAAATCGTCTTGCCATTCATTATTTCTTATATACCAACATCTAGTTATGAACATTTCACAGGGAATTATTGATAAATACCTAAATGAACAGTTAAAAAGCTGTGTTACTTAAAAAATATGTATGAAATGTGTATATATTTAAGGCTTATGAATAGTAAAACTGGGCAGTAAAATAAAATGGTACCCTTAAGTCTCCAAGTGAATGATAACATTTTTTCTCACTGCAGTGACAGTCTAATCAGACTCATTCATCATCAGCTCTGCTTGGCACACAGTAACCGTCCAGCCATCTATCTGCCACCATAATAGGGTTTTAAAGAATGTTTTAAGTAACTACTCAGTGAATAAAAGTCATACACAGTAACACTTCTTTCCCCTCAAAAAAAAAAAAAATCCAGACTTAGCTCTACAACTGGAACAATATTTTATAGTCCTAAATAAACTGAAGGTAAATGTTGATTCATAAACATTTGCCAGAACATAAACAGCAGCAGGTGTTGCATCACACCTGATGTCATTCATGCTTCATACTTCACTTTCAAAGTTCACTGCATTGTCTGTCATAAGTGAGCTGGTTCCTTTTTTTACACGTGTTATTAGTTCAGGCGTAGATTCCAGTACACGACGCAGGGTGTGTGTAGAGGAGGGATTTCCCCCAAAGCTTTGTCTGGTCTGTAACAACAAAATTGCCAATTTGGTTGAATGTGAGAAACTTCTGTGAGAACAGAGGCACAGAGGTCAAGATGATGAGCAAGACCCACAGTGTGTCTGGAGTTTGGAGTTTAATGAAAGACTGAAATTATTTTGAAATTTCAACAACAATCCAGTCCCCATCATTGAAAGTCCAGAGGATTGTATTATAGTATTTTCTGCAGATCAGATACTATTGTTAATAAAACTGTATAAGTTGTAGCTTGAGCTGTCAGGTTCATGTGCACTAGTTCTTCCTGTGTGGCCTCTGTTCAACCTGCATTCATCAGATTCCTCAAAGAGTCCACAGACAGGTCAGTCAGGTCAGCTGCATACTCAAATTCATGATTAACATGTACACAAAGACTCCCTGAGTCTTTGTGTACATGTTAATAGGCTAATGACCTATTTACACCGTGTCCACCCAGTATATGCGAGGATAAAGCATGTACACGTAGACAGATCTGAATTTCGTCACAGGAAATGAAACAAAACAGCAAAAGTGTATCATTAAAATGCCACTGCCTTGGGTATTTATGACTTGATAAGCAAGCGATGATATAATAAATCCCAAATGCCGTGCCATTGGCTAATGACCTCCTCGGACGGATGATGTATGACGTGTATGAAACAGGAGAGGCAGCAGACACTTACACCCTGTCTTTTATTCCTGGGCTATAATCTTGACAAGATAAAAAACTCAAACCACTCTTCCAGGAACGGGACCAATAACTTTACAACTTGTCAGGGTTTAGTGTAGGAATTCATTATCGTGAATTATTACCGCAGACACCTGTATTGTAAACCATTGAGGTACACAGTGATCATGGGTCATGAAGGGTCAATGTGCCAAAGTAGATCAGCAATCCTACTGGTGGATTCCAGACTCCACACACATACACACATACACACACACACACACACACACACACACACACTGAAGTATTCCTGCTTTTCTTGCAAGCACAGTTTTGTTTACTCTGTGTCATGTTTGCTAACAAGCAGGTACAGACAGTTTGAACCACTGTCCTCAGATATTCAGATTCTGGTTTGATCAGTAAATCTGAATTTCAACTGATTGTTGGTTTTACCTTTGCTGTTTGTTTTATGTGACGTTACAGTGCACTGTGGCTTTTCAAATGAATTCAGAGTCAGCGAGAAAACCTGTTCAGCAAGGTGGAGAAATACCTTCTGGTAACTAACAGGAGAAGTTCTCGTAATTGACGCACATGAAGTCATTGCTTTTTTTTTTTTTTTTAACCCTACAGATGCTAACTGTGTATGCTAACCATAAACACATTAGGGAAGATGTTACCATGACCACCCCTTCCCACCCACATAAATCATTAAATTATAAGCTGCATTGTGGCAAATTCACGACACATCCATAGTTAAATAACATCAGTGCCAAAGCAAGTTGATTCTATTCTAGTATCATACTATTAGATATTGTAATTCTAATACCTGTACAAATGGTTATATCACTGTCAATACCATTATAACCACAAAAACAGGTAACAAAGCAAATAAAAAACTCCAGTGCATAATCACCAGTAATCACCGATAACTTCAGGTAGAACACACATAATAACTAGCACTAAATCCTAAAAATCAATTTATTCTGAGATACAGTTACATGTTAGGTGAAACATCAAATCCATAAAGGTGCCAGGTGCAGTCCTGCGGGTGCTTTACAAATTTACACGTTTCTCATTTTTTCAAAAAAAGGAATAAAATCAACACTAATGTAAACAATTCAAGTCTTAAGCTCACAGTTTTGGGTTTACTTGGCCAAATTTGGGTATGAAGCCAAAACATATATGGCTGGGTTGAAATCTTGAGTTGGTGAATTTATGGCTTTAGATGGCTTAAGGAAAGTATCATAGTACCACTAGCAGCCGACTAGCTTAGTATGAGAACCAGAAATAAGAGTTACACATCAGGCATGTCCAAGTCCAAAGACAACAAAACAATAACTTGACAAAAGCTCTAAATCTCCCAAAACCATGTTTTGGGGAGGTTGTGTGATTGTGTTCTTTCCATAGCAACACATAGAAAAAAGGTAAAAAAAAAAAAAAAAGAAAAGAATAAGATTTAAAAAAGTGGCAGCAGCAGATGCTGAAGTACCGTAACAGCAGTAACTGATCGTCCAGCGGTAGAAGTTTTTTTACTTGTCGACACATAAAGACGCTCTCAAGGGTTTATAAAAAGACTTGATGAACGTGTTTGGAAAAACCCTCAGCTTTCAGAGAAATGGGTGACGGTTAGAGTTCATATAACTCAACTTGCACCTGGAGGATTCAGACAGGGTGATAAGGCCGGGGAGACTTTGGGCCTTAAAGTCAGAAACACACAGAGAAGCAGGTGAAACGTGACAATAGTTGCTTTACCGGGACATGTATGTGAGACACTTATCTGATCTGTGCTTTTCACAACTGCCATAAAAATCTTGCTAGTCCTCTATTTTAAGAATGCGTGGGGAAATCTGAGCTAAAAATAAAACAGCTGTTTCTAAAAATAAACTCAAGGTAATGAAAACATTTAAGGAATGAAACGTGAGATTTCATGCTCGACTAGAAAGAGTCTGACAAAGGAAGATATTTGATCCCAATCTTTTCTTAAGACAGAAAGCATGGTTACTTATACCTGATGCATGTTATATACTACACTGTTTCACTGTCTTATCTATTAACAGAAATCAGTGCACAGTAAGTGGTTATCCACATAAATAAGTTTTTAACATTTTTAAGTACATTTATATGTCGACATAAGAGAGATTTGATCACCTGTCTGCCTGTATCACGGTGGAGTCACTGGTGGTGTTTAACAGCCACAGGACAGCAGGTGAACTTGTGAACACACACGCACACACGCACACACACAGTCTTCTCTACATGGTTGACCATGAGTGTGTGAGGTCTCCCAGCAATTAAGATAGGTAGTGGGCTTATCAAGCCTGGTCGTCAGTTACTGATGAGCAAAGGGGTGTGTGTGTGTGTGTGTGTGTGTCCGTGTGTCCAGGTGTAGTGGGTTTACAGTTAAAGCCAAACCCCCTAGATTAGTGAACATACGCAAATCACCTGTACACATGCAGGTTGCTGGGAATTCCCCTAACGCTTACACAGAAAGGTGTGTGTGTGTGTGTGTGTGTGTGTGTGTGTGTGTGTGTGTGTGTCAAGCACTAAGTGACAGTAGGTGTTTATAGTAAGTAATTCTTCTAAACTGAGTAATATGTTAATGATTACATCATCAGCATGGCATCAGGTGTTTGATTTTACTCACATTGAAAGTAAACTGAGTTGCACCACAGCGAGCACTTTGTTGGATGCAAGCGTGTAAGTGCAGTTAATGTATGTATATGTGTGGCACTAATGTTGCGCCTGAATGATTTGTGAGTAGTGACAGTTTTTTAGAAATCTGTTTGATGTTCACACCCATGGGTAGGGCCCCCGATGATGGCCAGGTGAGTCAGTGTGGCAGGTGAGGAGGCAGTTGGACATGCCATAGTGTTGGCATACACACCGTGTATCATAGACACTGGAAAGTATGCAAAACCTGAGGTTGACCCCTCCAACATTACCACCTCCTCCACCTCTCTGTCTCTATCACACATTTGGTCTCTCTCTCTTTTTTTTGTATTTTCTTTTGTGTATCTTTTATTTTTTACTTAATGCAAAAATTAAACCTTTTAATTTGAAGTACATTTTAGCAATCACTTTAGTTATAATTTCCCTGTGTGTTTACAGTTGTTTCTGAGAACTTGCACATTTTTTCTAAAGAGCTTCAACCAAATGTAATTATTCTTAAGATCGCTCCAACATTAAATTAAATGCATGTCATTTGCATGTGGTCACAAGCAGCACAGCGACCCAATGATCCTGGGTCTGGAGGATAATATACATCACTCATATGGGAATGCTGGAGATAAGGAATAGGATTGGGAACTGGTGGGACTTTGCATTCCCACGGAAGACTGTTTGTGTCCTCCAGTAGGCAGTGCTACAATCTGTGGTCTCAATAAACACTCATAAAACACACAGACATGCACACAACCCCATCAGCCTTATCGGAATAACACATAAACTCGAGTGCGAAGACTGTACATAAATCATCTGTTTTCACAGTGAGATAAGCGCAGGCAATGAAAGCCGGAGTGAAAGAGTGAAATTCTATCTGAGCACCGAGGATGAAATAAAACATGTCCGTGCGATTTTTTCCAAAGAACACAATAAAGGGCCCGAGGGTCTTTGATGAGCTATTTTTTTGAAAGCAGTCCCTGTTGCACAGAGGAAGGCCCACACACGCCACACTCAACAAAGTCATGCATATTTGTCCATGAGCACAGCTTGACCAGATCATGGAGTGTTCTCCTGCTGGAGGCTCCACACCTCCACTCCACAGCTGTCATAAGGGCAGGGTTAAACCAAAACAATGGCTCGTCTTTTCTATCCCACATCAGTACTTGTTGCCTCATTAGCAGCAAACTCACATGTAACATCTGCCTGATCGTCTCACAATAATAACATCACAAAACAAAAGCAGGTTTTTCAGTCCTGGACCCTTTGCTGTAGTAAATGACACTGATACTTAGACATGAATAAATAATACTGGTTCGGTACAGGGATGTGTGCATCCAATTAAAGTCACAGACAGAAGTCAACAGATAATTACTGTAGTTACTGTAGTCAGTACTATGACTGTATTCGTTTCTTTTTGGGGGAAAATGTCAGCATGCTAACACACACAAAGTGACAAACCCACAGCTTAGTGTGTCATCATGCTAACAATTGCTAATTAGCACCAAAATTGAAAAATGCACGTGACAATGATGGAAATGTAGTTTGTGTTGATCAAACTGAGATTTTGACCTGATGAGAGGAGAAGTACAAGCAGTTACATTTCTGTAGTTTGTATTTTTTTGTTCTGCGTGTTCTGTTTTAGATGATAAATTACTCATACAGTCTCCACTGCTGATGGATTTTGTTTGCGCGTATGGTTAACAAGCCTTGTTGTTGTTGGCTCAAGTAAATCACAACCAAGTCTGTTGCATTCACTCTGCTCTGACTGTCTGTGCCTGTGTGTACTTGTAACTCTCACATTGTGTGGATGTGTATGTCATGTGAATGAAGATAAGCTCGGAGAGGAGAGATGACAGATGTAAAAATCAGATGAGTGGAAAAAACGTTGATGAATCTCAATCTTTGCCGAGGCCTGCAGATTGTAGAGGCAGAATTTGATCATACTGTAAACAGCAACAGAAACCATGTGCACAACTAGCTTTGAGTCAACCATAGACTGTATGAAGTGCAAAAAAGTGTAATGCCACTGGTGGCCAGTAGATGCTGGCTCCAAAAATACTCTGGCTGCAACTGACTTTAATTTTAAAAAAATCATCATTTTCAATCATGAAATACTCAGTTAATAAATTTTTCCCACAAGTCATTTTAATGACACCTCTTATTGATGATCTGGTGGTCCATCTGGAAAAAAAAATTATAATCAAGTAGTTTGTAGGCTTCAAAAAGAGGAATGTTCAGGTGCAAATCTCATATTCATTCAAGGGTCAGACTTGCCTTCTTATTCTTTCTTTCATCCAAATATGGTCAAAAACTATGTGGCAATGCTCAAATACCCAACTCCTGGCTTCAAAATGTGAGTCCACAAACTAACGGGTGACATCACGTTAACTTAGTCATTCTGAATACAGTCTGTGGTGTCAGCTGTCCAGGCTGGTAGTTGCAGTCTAGTGGTAGTGTTTTGTTTTTTGTTGTTGTTTAGAAATCTTTATTTGTCATTGTTGTGCCGCACACGGTACACACACAACAAAATGTCATTTACACCCTGCATACACAGGGCCCCCCTAAACAATTCACACACATACATGCATATAGGGGCCCTGTAACATGCATGGAGAGGGCACAGGGTGAGGGTGCTGCCATTCGTCCGACGCACTCGGAGCAATTGAGGAGTCGGTGCCGTGCTCAAGGGCACCTCTCAAGTGTCCTGGAGGTAGCCATGGCAACTGGCATCCCTCCGGTTCCCAACCCAAGTCCCAACCTACTGAGCCATCTGAGTATTGTTGCTGATGATCTGCATCCGAAACTCCATCTTTTAATGGCTCCTTGCAGGATGATCATGATCACGATCATGTCGCAAAAGAAAAGTCAGCGGCCTCCTCAGACACTAGATCTGTTTTCAGTATTTTTGAGGATATGGTTGAGCAGGAGATTGGCAGCATGAATTTGCTGCTGACATATCTGCACACTTGATGGGATACAATCACATCAACATGGACCGAAACTCTAAAGAATTCCAACATGTGGTGGAATTCAAGCCACCGTGACCTGAAGCTCGCTAAGTGAATATGTCGACTGTATCATGGTGTCAAGAGAAAAAAATATAGAAAGGAAAATTTCCAAAAGGGACGTAATGCTACAATGCACTCAACAGTTTTATCAGATTAAGGTTGAATGCATGGGAACTACATCCAGATGGGTTTTTTTCAGCTGTGATTTCTGCACCTTTAGGAGTGCCCAGTGGAGTCGGGATAATTGTGTCAGCATGTGCGTACTGTACTGAGAGCCTGTGATATCATGGCAGGGGAAAAGCTTCCTCTTTCCACAGAAGAGCAGAGCGAGGATTGGATATTTATCACTTCTCGTTTGCTTACATTTTGAAAGGCCAGAGTGCTGGGAGCAGAATAAATGCTCATGTCATGAAGTGCATGAGGCCGATGGTTCCTGTGGTTTGAGTATTTGTGATGGAAGCGCAGTGAGTCACAGAATTACTGTGTCAAAGGGTAACGATAGTACGACATAGGCTGGATGCAGTTGGGATTCACAAGTATTTGATGTACAATTGCCAAATAGGACGAAAAACTCAATCATGTGGTAGAAAAAACGTTTTAATAAAGATTTTTACATGTAGTACAGAGAGTGTTTGACGTTTGGCTTTTCTAATTTCGCAACATGTGCAGCAATGTGGAACTTGGAAGGGGCTCTCCGAGTGGTCAACACCAACTTCTGTCTGTCTTTGCTGTTGTACAAAGAAAAGACTGATCACATTGAATGCAAAATTGCAACCTCAGCAGAAAGAGTTAGGCCTGGGAATGCCTTGGGAAGGGGAAATCACAGAAGCAATGAACACCATCTAAAAAAAAACAAAAGAAGAAGGTGTGGACTTGGACGTCTTGATGACTTGAAGAGGTGGATGCACAGTATCTGGATCCAAAGCTGTTTAATCATTACAACTAAAGCATTACTGAGGGAGATCATAATACTGCTTTAGATTACTAATAGGAAACAGCTTCTTGTGTTTCTAACATTGCAAACTATACATGTTCTCAATAATGAATCACAGCAAAAAATCTATAAAATGGGCACATATGAAACATGTGAGACACTTAATGGAGCTCTGTAGGTTGCATCACCTGATCAACATCGGCTGCCTCGCTCGCCCTGGGGCTTGGTGATACATCATATGTTTGATGCTGTGTGACAATCTCACCCAGTTCCTGCTTAGCTTGTGTTCATGCATATATACTTTAAGCATCTCGGACAAGCTGATCACACTTACTGAGGCTTCTCTACCTTTGATTTGGATCAAATGGTCAAAATCTGGTAAAGTCTTAAAAATTGGTGTCAGCGACTGAAAGAGGTTTGTTTATCTTATCTGTGTTAAATGAGTAGCTTTATCTGTTTGTGCCCTGTGTGACACCTGTAAATTTAACTCCACATCTAGTTTGCAAACACTCATAAAGCATGGACCATTCATTGTGTATGTAAATACAAGATCGTAAAAACTGAGGAATACGGGAGCTTTGATAACCAGCTGGTTGTTCAGGTCATGCCCTGCTGCTGTGATGCTTTCCTATCGATTACCAGAAGATGGTGCCATTTCATCACCTTATTCAAAATATCAACTGAGACTCCCATAACAAGCGGCTGACACGACATAATTGCATGATATAATAAAATTACTGTAATCTAGCTTTCAGAGATGATAAGTTTCATACCTCCCAGGTTTCTCATTTTTATGTTTTAATAGCTGTAATCCCTCAACTGCTCTGTGCTTATCTGAGGACAGGAATCCTCTGACATTGGTGTGAAGCCTACAGCTCCTGTCTTCATCTCGCACTTTAAAGTGTTGAGTCTCCTGCATGACCTGTCTGCATTCTGCATGAATGAGACTCTATGGAGACGGTACTTTCAGTCACTGTTAACATTCCACATCAGTCTTCCTCTGCGGTGACACCACTGATACTATCACGCAGAAGTGAGTATGACTACAAAGAAGGCGCGAGCACTCATTATTTACACATGCATGCAGAAGTGCGCGCACACACACACACACAGTGCTGCAGATATAATAAATTTCTACACACGTACACAGACATGATCAGGCAGTCCCCACCACAGACATCCCCCCACTTTTTAAGGTCAATCAAGTTTTTATAGATTGGATTTACAGGTGTAACAGTCACAGAGACAAACTCACACAACAACACACACACACAAACACACACACACCTACAAACTCAGTGAAAAACACAAGGCTTTGATTGCAGCGCCAGTGGCGTCGCTCAGAATAGCATCAAACAGAGTGGAGCGTCTTTTTCTTCAGCAGCGTGCGTGTTTAGGCCTGTCTGCTTTAGTCAGCTTATTTCACCATATTAACCCTCGTATATCACACTCTGTCACTGCAGAGAAAACAAGCAAAATGGAGATCAAAACACAAGAAAGCTTCACTGTCACCGCAGCATCTTGATGTGACATCTCGGTGCAAAGAGGGCAGAGTTTCTGTAAATGTATTTGACCTCTTAAGACCAAGAGCGAATAACATGCTAATGTTGACAGATGCTATCAAAGTGCACAATATCATCTAAAATACTTATGGAAAAAAAAAATATATTAACAGCTGTGCTGAAAGTGAGGCGCTGGAGACATCTTTAACTTTCTTAATTGCTCCTTGTTTCAGTTCACTGTGTGACGTGTAGGAGGGCTCCCTCTTATGTTCATTGATAGTTATTGCACCAATAATCTTAACACAACATTTTGCATTTTTCATTGAAATGTTTAGTTACAGGTCAGTCAGTCATCTTCTATACCTGCTTGTCCACACTTGGGTCGCAGGGTAGTTACAGGTCTATTGGTAAAAATAAATAAATAAATAAATAAATAAATAAATAAACAACATGCTGATTTTTACATATAATATTGTGTTCAGTATTTTGTTGTGTCCTGTGTGTTTAGCTCTATTTTACCTCCATTTTACATTAGCTCTAAGCAAACTGTGGTACATTACATAAAACATTGTACAAGGCCGCTTCCAAAAAAATTCATAAATAAAGGATGAAACTTTAAAAACAGTATCTAAATTAAAGTTTTGTATAGCAGTGAATTTTAAAATTTAAAATATGCAAAAAAAAAAGTTTCATCAATAATATTTCTGGAAGTATGTCACAGAAATGACAGTGAACTCTGGCCTATGATGGAGAGCTTTGCTGAACTCCATGACTGAGCACAGGCCCAGAGGCGCATTAATGTGTCATACATCAACTGTTTTCTCACTTTTTTGCCCACTCATGAGCACCCTCCCCCCCCACCCTTGCATCTTCATCCCCTTACCTCATCCCCCTTCCTCTGCTGCTCTCTCTTTCATTCATTCCTATCCTTTGTACTGTGAGATGCAGAGAGGAAAAGAGGGAAGGGAGGCAGGAGGGGGGGAGGCGAAGGGAAGGAGAGGGACCTTTTGTTGGCTTTCAGGTGGTTTCACATGAAAAGCCAGAGTACACACCTAGGTTGCCGCCACCGGCGACCCGCGGCGTCTCACTTGCTTCCGCTGAGTATACCTGAGTTAGCCTTCAATTGCCTTTGTGCAGCCCAGGCATGCACAAATACAGACAAAGGCACAGTGAGCGCATGCATCGACAGCAGTCAAAATACACACACTTCTGGCAACTTTTGGTCTCCGGCTGAGGTTGGAGAGGCTCAGGCAGGTGGTTGACATCCAGGGATGTGGCGAGGAAGAGGTTTAGTGAGGTGGTGTTGGTGAGGAGGTGAACTGGTGTGGAGTGTGTGTGTTGGGGGGAGGTTGATTGCACGGCTACTCTCTCTGTTCTCTCCTTGAATGGACTCTTCTTGCTGCAAAGGAGCTCAGGTAGCTGTGTGTGTGTGTGTGTCTTATTCCCAGGTAGACCATGGTGAGTGCTCTCAAGTTAGTGTCAGGTGTCAGGTAGCTACTTGTCTTTGTGTCTTCAAGGCTGCCGTTCCTTGGATAGTGTTTACAGCCCAGAGAGCACAGCGGAGAGGGGGAGGAGTGGAGGAGGGAGCTCTGGCTTTGATCTGATGCAGACTGTTTGATAGCCTGTGTGCGAGCGAGAGAGTGACTGTGAGAAAGAGAAGTGAGAGATATAAAGCCAGAATATGAGTGCGCAAATGCTTTTCCAGTGGCGTGTGGACTACAAATGTTTGCACTCTGCTGCAATCAACTGTGTCCATTTCACTGTTGTGAGTGGCAAGAAACAGAAAAAACTGTCAATATCATCTACAGAACCAAATATTTTGGTATGAAAACCTGCATTTTTAATTAAAAATTATATATTCAGCATCATAAATACACACCTGACATTCATAGCAAAGCAAAATGTTTGAAAACTGGATGATTATTTAACGAGTTATCAAGTCAAAGTGTCTTTATTTATCTCCCTTGCAAGAAATTTGTCTTGGAGAGAGGGGTCAACAACATATTCAACACAATCCACTTACACAGAGAGTAAAAGAACCAATCACTTACATAATAAATAAATAAATAAACATTATAGAAATACATAATTATGATGATTTTAATTCAGGATAGACCTGTCTCCATCAGCATACAGGCAACGTGGCTGCCCTGTACCAATATGGCGGCTCACGGTGATGCACAAGAGGTAATGCAGTGAGCAAAATGTAGTCTGTGAATGTGTTTCATTCTATTGAGAAGGAAAGTAAAAAAAAGAAATGTCGTCTTTGTAAAGTAGCTACTTACTAGAGGTCCGCCACCACACGTGCTTCCTACACTCCTCAGACACTCGTCTCGTACCAAGAGCAAAAGTGTGTGGGGATGGCAGGAAGTGGCTCAAACCACTGTACAGCAGAAAATCATATTGTTTTCCCATCTACACTTAACACAACTACTTCCAGAACATCCATCCATCCATTTATTTTCTATACCCTGCTTATCCAGTTGGGTTGCAGGGGGGCTGGAGCCTATCCCAGCTTCTTCTGGAATATATTATTGTATATACATGTTGAGGGGGACAGTCTGTATTCTCCACGGGATTTCATGAAGTGCAACATACACTGGTTACATACCACAAGTTCAGGACATGTGGATTTATCACACACTGAATTGGTGACACAGACAGTAGCAGTAACTGGGATACACTAATGCGAGGGGGGGGTGAATAAATCTCCTGCTTCTCAGAAGAGCTGATGTACGTCCATGCTGGCAATAGAACGGTGATGTATCATGATGAGTTGTCAAGATGTTCTCAGGGTATGTTGACCTTAACTCACCAATTAGTGTCCGGAAACTTTCCAAGGAACTAAAAGTTCCTTCGGCTGATTGCTTTCTGTATTTCCACTGTGGTCTAAAAAAATGAATCAGCATATGTTTGTTGATGTTATTTTCTATGCAAAACTATGACAACCTTGACAAAATTTAAGGTCTCGTTGTGGATCCCTGAAGCCAGTCTGCTGCATAAAGGCTTCACAAGGCCTGGACTTTGTCATCGTGCTAATCTATCTCAGGATCTCTTCTGTAGCTTCATGTTGGGTCAGATTACTTGTTTACAGTTGTAGGATTTTAAAATGCCGAGGAAAACATATTGTACTAATCAGCAATGTTCAAACTTTTTAGCCAGTCAAACACCTTGGTCCCTCACAGGTACAGATCCTCAGGAGGGTCGTGGTCTCTGAGGAATGTTGCTGTGGTGGAAACGCAGCTTAAGCTACCAGTCCGTGTTGACAAGTTGATGACATCACACATTATTTGTCTAGTACAATATGTCACCACAATACTGCATACTACAACTGAGCATGTCCAGAAAAAAAACACCTCTACACCTTTAAGTTGCTGAGCTTCAACACATTTTGGCAACTTTTTTTTATTACTTTACTGTTTCTCTCATGGGCACATGTATAAACAACAAGAACATACATTTACTATTAGCTAAAAAAAATCTTCCTGAACTATCAGAAATATGTATTATGTCTGCATTTTATCAACTAGATTAAAGGAATCCTCTCTCTGAACAATTATGGCGCATTTACACTGGTACCTACTCGCTTCGCTTCGTCTCGGATCGCTCGGGATCGGCCCCCCTCGGTTGAATTTACATTGCCGAGGATCGTCCCTACTCCGTGTAGCTGGCCGTCATTTGTGACGTCATCTTTTATGCGATTCTTTTGTTTCTGACTGCCCCGTCCAGCTTTCTCATCGGCGACTAATGACAGAAAGGTTTGCACCTCATCCTGAGTCCATGGGGCAGGATTTCTAACAGACGCCATTTCTCTTCTTGCTGTTATTTCAAACATGTCTACACGGTTTGCCGAAGATTTAAAAATGCTTGCGTGTTTGCTGGGACAGATTACGTGCCGCGCTGTGATGACGCAACGACGCAGTGACGATTCCGACCAATAAGATTTTAGCACCTGCTCCGACCTGACCGGGTACTTTTTTTGGAACCACAGGAGAAAGTTGTACCAGGTACCAAGTTCCAGGTACTTTTTTGCCAGTGTAAGTGCGCCAAAACCAAAGTGAAGCGAAGTGAGTAGGTACCAGTGTAAATGCGCCATTAGTGAAATCTTTTGCTGCGTTAAAAACACAACAACACTGACACACATTCAACCCTCCATCACTCTGTCCCAACAGGTGCAGTTCGAGGCGACTTGTTTTTCCAACAGTAAAAAGCACCACATGTGATCGCCTGCATATTTGTGAGTGAAGGGAAGGATAAAAATCAGCAGACAGTAAGAGAGACAGACAGTCAGAGAAGGAGATGGAGACAGGCAGGAGACCAGACATGCAGGTTTTTATATAGTGTGTGTGTTTTAGGGCTCCCCCAGGCCCAGACAATTAAAGAGCATTTAAAAAGATGACAGAGCTCCGTGCGCAAACAGGGGAGAGGTGAGGAGCGGAGGGAGTGGAGAGGTCTGCAGGTGTATGAGGGGGGGGGTTGTGTACATGCGTGTGTGTGCCCGTGGGAATGAGCGTGCTTGCGGTTTACTGTTAGATAGGTGTGTCGGTGAAGAGTTTATACGTCTGCATTGGAGGTATTGAAGGAAAGAAGAGAAGAAGAAAAAAACGGATGGAAATTCACGCAACATTTTTAATCTGACAATAGACAGAGGGAGCAACAAGTGACATTCCACTACAAAGACGAAGAAAAGAGAGAGAGAGCATGAGAGAGAGAGGAAGAGAGAGAGCGAGTCAGAGAGAGAGAGACATTGTGAAGAACAGCTCTGAAAGAGTTTTTGTGGGGCCATAACAAAGGCCCCTCAGAAAACACAGTGGCATAGGAATGTTAATTAATTAATGAGAAACTATTCAGCCTACAGAGGATGGTGGAGAAAGAAAGACAGAGAAGGAGAAAGACAAACCTCAAACTGGACGCAAAGACTTTTATCTGCATAGTTTTATCATTTCAGTTTCAGTCCAGTCCAGTATCTAGGAATGAGTTTTCAAGACCTTTTTTTTTTCTTTTAGGGAGTTTGTGTGTCGTAAATTTACATGTTGCATCCTTGTACTTGGCTTTGCATGGATGCATTTGCGTGCATATGACTTACTGCCGCTGTCAAATGAAAGCCTCACTTCCTAAAGCCTCAGCTTTCCAAGAACTGAGAGAGAACAGCCTCGTTTCCCACTATGACTTACTTGCATTTTTGGGTTAATCCACAAATGTTTCAAAAGATTTTTATGAGCCTCAGTGGTTGATTTTTATCAGCTCATGGAGGACCACGTAACCCCAACAGTAAAACATGAAAATCACCAGAACTGCAGTCATTAGGAGTAATTGGTACAATGTTGGAATAATTAATTATTTCCCCACCTTACTGCAGCTTTTTACTGGTTTAGCTGCTGGGAGATGTGCCTGAAATTCAACAAAAGGACAGAATTTAGTCGGTGGTGCTTTGATCTGAAGGCCAGTTTTTACTTCTTTGATTTATCATAATTATAAAATGCATCTTTAGGCTATTACACAAGATCCTGTTATTGCAGGTACACAGCACATAAAGCTTAGCTGTGCAACATATGGAGCAGAGTTGCATCCTATTGGAGTTTAATTTCATGGTTTTCTTGTCTTGGCCTGTCCTTAGTGGAAAAGCACAGTTTTGATTTCTAATATAAAGTATCTACAAGAAGAATTATGTGTTGTAATAAAAGAAAGTGGGATTATTGTCAAGATTCTGTGGAAAAACAGTAAGTGAGTACAGATAGACTGTGAAATATAGATCGGCTTTAGCCCGAGGCAGCTGACACTTCTTCACAAATCCACACTCTTCTCTCCATAGACTGGAGTGTGTGCATGTGAAATGGATACGTGAGCTCCTTTGCACCGGTCACTCATAATCTGTTATTTATCTATGGGCATCCATGTGCGTGTGTGCATGCATTCATGCGTGCGCTTCAGCGCGTGTGTGCGATCGCAGCATTCCAGCAGCAGAAACCTGAGAAGGTGTGACTTACGAGACACTGGATTCTGCTCTTTCTGGGGACTGAGGGGTGCTGAAGTGTCAGAATTCCAATTTCCTCCAAACAGTCACTCCCAGTCACACACTCTGACCCTCTGCGTCTCTCTCACACAGCCAAACACACTCTGCTGCCTTCATTCTTATCCTCCAGAGCTTGTTTTTTCCCCCTTTTCTCTCTTTCGACTCTCTCCGTCCCATTCATAAGGCCCCACAAGGAGCAATCTTGTCTCACACCACTTTACTGTGCTGCCACCACCCTCTCCTTCCCCTTTTTCCCCTTCTTCAAACCAAACACTCACCCATTCTCTTCAGATTGAGCTTCTAGGCTGAGTAAAACAGGGGGAGAGGAGGAGAGGGAGAAAGAGAGGGAAGAATTTGAGAATCGCGGGCCCCTCCCACTTTCCGGAGATGCTCCAGCCCATCCCTAAATTGTGGGCCAATGAGGGTGGCTCATTCACAACTCGTGCGCTCCTTCTACAATAGGTAAGGAGAGAGAGACAGAGAGAGCAAGAGATATATACAAGGAGAGAAAGAGGGAGAGAGAGAGAGGGGGAGAAAAAGTGAATGTGTTTGGGGGAGAAAGACGGTGAAAAGGAAAGGCCAGAGAGTGAGGGAGGACAGGAAAGAGGGGAAAGAAGTTAGAGCAAAGTTGAACCCCTGGGAATGAAGCAGTGACTGAGAGATAGGCAGATAAAGACAGATGAAAAGGTAGAGCTTGTGACAGGACAGATTTACAGTGTGGACAACCTGCAGAGGAGGAACAGGCAGTGAGGGGGTTGACGAGAGAGACACACGAGTGTTTAGAAGAGAAGAAACTCCTCATCTATCACAGCTGCCTCTCAAGACATCCCAGAGGACAAAGGAGAGTGTGGCAAGACAGGAAGCTCCACAGGTGTAGATGCAGGCAGGTGGACCGTCAGACATGCTGCTTATGCTTCTGCTTCTCTGCGTGGCTGGAGGAGTTTTGGGGTCCACCCCCAGAGTGTGGGGGTACGGACGGATCCAGGACAGACAGGGGCCGGCGGCACCTCTGTGCCCATCTCCGTGCCAGTGTGAAGAAGATGGGATCTTTATCATGGTGGACTGCTCAGAGATGGGACTATCGTCTGTGCCCAGCAGCCTCAGCCCTCTCACCACATACCTGTGAGTAACACATTACTGTTACAGCAAGTTAAGTACTTTCCGGGTGTGTTATCATTTCCCGTTTCACTTAACCCTTTAACCTTTCCACCTCTGGGCCTCTCACTGTGTCCCGAGTGTTTCCTTGACCCCAATAACCATTTTCTTGTGTTTCC
Source organism: Pseudochromis fuscus (assembly GCA_900323345.1). Taxonomy (NCBI): domain Eukaryota; kingdom Metazoa; phylum Chordata; class Actinopteri; family Pseudochromidae; genus Pseudochromis; species Pseudochromis fuscus. The sequence goes on from OOFC01018125.1 coordinate 44,174, forward strand.
ACTTTGTATCTCATCCTTAGTACTCCCCTTGATCTCCAAACCTCCTCACTGACTCCTGTCATTCATCACTTCATTTGTTAAAAAAAAAAAAAAAGTTTTTTGAAAGATGAATTAATTGTGCTGAGTTGTGGCTGGTAATTGATCGTTTTGTAAAAATAGAGCAGTAGGTAATGGTTGGTTGATGTGCAACCAGGAAACACTTGCATAGCCCACATGTAGATAAAAATGGACAGGGCCAAATGGGAACATGTGTGTGTAAGAGGGAGTGCGCGTGTGTGTGTGTGTGTGTTTGTGTGTGTATGTGTGTGTGTGTGTGTGTGTGTGTTTGTGTGTGTGTCTGTGTGTGTGTGTGTGCTGGCCACTATGGCAAAATAACTGGACCACTTTCAGTGTCAGGTTTCTGAGCAC